>JAFMSR010000013.1:30952359-30995372 GCA_022818135.1 Saxidomus purpurata
TCTGGGTCATTTCTTGGAGAGTACAAATTAGTGAACTACTTTTGCCACTGCTCAGTAATGGCTCTAGCGTCGCGGTAAAGTACACCATCGAACTTTATTTCAGAGCTCTGCATCATTCATATTTTCAAACATGTAGAATCGGTGCCAGTATCGAAACTCGCGTTTGGATTGTTTGTACGAAATGTAAGAATCATAATGATATGAATAAGGTCTACCGTTCAATATCCAGTCCTGACGGCGTAACTTAGTACGACCGTGAAGTTCAGACAAATGTCGGTTCCAGTAAGGTTTGAGGTAACGCTTAAATTTTTTTTTAGTAAAGCATTCACGCGAGATATTTGACAGAGACTCTACTAGAGCATTATAGATATAGTCTATATCAGAGGTACTCCGTATGACTTTATTTTGAAGTGCGTTTAACTTAGAGGAAGAATCGATACGATCCTTGTACGCCATGGTTTCGCATTCTTTAACCCTTTTCCAGTTTATATGGACACTATTTTGCAGGTAGCTATTATCGGGCATATTACCATTACATAGCGGGATATTCAAATTGAAAGAACATATAACTGGTCTGTGCCGCTAGACATTCAAGCAGTGATCATCAATGATTTCTATATGGCGAGCACAATACATTTTTTCATTCGAATAGTGAAGAATATTTGTCATCGTAGCTGACATAACCCGCAGTCGCCCCTATACAAGATTCCAGTGTATTCAAGGCTACAAGATTACAATCTCTCACAAAATGTAAAAGATAGATATCTCTATTGTCTAGCACAGATTTTACACAAGATGCATTATAGTCACCCATAAAACATACGAGGCCGCTTTCAGAGTAACAACTCCATAAATTATACAGTTTATCGATATAATCCCTGTAGCACTGTAGATGATAATTTCGACAGGGCAGGTATATTTGAAAAATAAACATAAATTCATTTGGGGCGAATTGAAATTGCACGCCAACTATTCTATCATCGTCGATGGAGAGCGGTGTAACAAATTCGTCGTGTTTGATATGCCACATTAAGGCAACACCACCCTTTCCGACACGTCTATTACTTGGAAGCTGTAAAGATTTATCTGAAACCCCTAAACATTTGTAGTTTGAGTCTATAGCATTAATAATATACCAATTGTGCCTATACAGCCAATGTTCTGAAATACCACAGAAATCAACCTTCCTCTCCTTAAAAACATCACATAGATAACCACAGCTAGAGAGTAAGCCGGAAACATTCCATGTCAAAATATTCAGATTACAATTATACCTTATAAACTCTGCGCGGGAGTAATTAGAAAAGTCGGAAGGAGCTACTTCCATGTCCGAAACTCCGCCTACTTGTCCGAGTGCTTAAATCATATTAAAGCACTCGAATTGACTTTACAAATATACCATAGGCATATAAAAATACGTAACATCTTTATTCATAATATTACTTAGCACAATAATAGCAATTGTTTAGTCTAAATAAGAACGTTCGTCGGTTTGTCCAATACCGGGTACTTAAAATTGTTGACGATAGCAGGAACAATAAGCTTCATACTTATAAGTCACAAGCAGTGGGAAAGAATTTATAATTTCATAAATGTTGAGTTAGATAAAAAGATATATTTATTTCAGTATATCACAGATGTACAAACATGGTTAAAACAAATTAACATGATGCATACATATGCAGATAATTAGATGTATGCACACGTTTATAAACTACCATATGCACATCAACACCGAGGATAACACAAAAAAGGGAAACGTAATTCTCCTTTATTCCATTGTGGTCCTTGACATTTATGGCAAACCACAGAAAGGCATGATTATTTACAATGGTATCACATTTGTATAGTATCATAAACCTGTAGGTTATTACAACATCATACAATTTGTATGTGTCACAGGTTGGAAAATATAGTGAAACAACCATTCGGACTCTTGCTAATGAACCAATAAAATACTACCCGTGGCATATGCATGAGATCAAAGTACTATATGACTAATATTTTCAGATATATGAGCATCAAGCAGTCTTATGGCAATAAAAGCACTGACTAGATTAAAAAGTAATATACCAAGTAGTATATCTATCCAAGCATTACATTAAAAAATGCAAAGATATCGTGAAGAATGATAAGACACTAAAACAATTGCAGAGATGAAAATCCATTGGAACGCTAGACACATACGCAACGCTTATAAATTAAAATGCATCATACAAATGCTTTGCTCCGCCAGTGTTGGGATGTGGAGACCTGTATCAATTAGAAAAATGGCAATAATGATGATTACGGCTTTAAAATTTAGTCGTCAGTAAATAAGTGACACACATTTTAGATGAAATATAAAAGTATTAAAGTTTGCAAAAATTGACGGTCTCTTATAGATGACACTTCTTTTTATATGTTAATGAAAAAGGTGAGATATAAACAAATAAATAAAAAATTCTTGCAGGGAAAGCATTGGCACGCACATGCGCAACTTATCTCTGAAACCTTCGAAATTGAGGACTTCCGGTAAATTTTTGAGACCGCATTTTCAACAAGTTTTTAGAAGAAATGGGTAAATATGTGTCCTGATTTGGTTTTGCATCAATGAAATACCTATGTTATGATTGCTATATTATCGTTTTCTTATAACGGAAGATTAAACAATTGCAAAGATACTGTTACTTTCAGCAGTTGTTAAAAGACTTCTTTAATTTCACTCATTTTCGGACAAATGAAAATCTGGATAATTTCTCTTTTCAACGCATTTAGGTTTTTACCATATATATGCACTTATTTTTGTATAAATCAATTAATATGTAAATGAAGTTTATTCTCTAAACAGGTTCTCTTGCGGAATCAGTAGAAATAATCTTCTGAGCTAGCTCAATTTACTAAAAAATAATTCTCCTGTTTTAACACCATGATAATATAATTAATATGACACAATTTTCTTTTTAAAAACAAAAGTGAGCGGTTTTGGGAGTTGACCTGTCAGGACCTACACTGCTCTATCCAGCTATTTACTGTCTACAACAGTACAAGGCAGTGGCTAGTTCAACAGATATATGTGCGATTTTAAATATCTAGTCTAATTCAGTAATTGTACACGAGTCAAGATATTGTGTTATATTCATATGGGCAATATCTCATATTTGCGAGATTCTGACCCAAAACGAAAATATCTCAGAATTTGCTCAAGACGTCACTTAATCATTTTGGTCAGTGACTTATGTCACTAAAGTCTGTCCCATCCCAATGGGAAACTCAACTTTGGCCTGGAAAAGGTACTTTTGGACAACACAGCTAAAAATAAATACCTGTTTGATAATCTATGAAAAAGTCACCCTCCCAAATTTAAAGGATTTTTCGATCGGTTCCTTGGTTTTCTTGTTATCCTTAAATAAAGTTTCTCTATGGCAGCTGTCCATTGTGTATTTTCGACGCCATCTTTGTTTTGGATGATGTACACGAAAATGCATGTGTCCTTATTCCTAAAATCTCTGGGATTGTCTCCAAATTGTGAATGCTAATTGAAAATTTAATTAATTAAGAAAAAAAACCAAACTTAGGGTGATTTATGTTCATTGTTCAAAGTATGCAGAACTAGACCGTCTTGTCCACATACTCCCCGTCTTTCACAAGCAAATTTCACTTACTTATCAAAATAGTATATTTTCAAGTAGATCTACAGAGTTTTATAAACATGCGTTGAATGATCTACTGTAATTCCTAGTTTCCTACACACCGATCTCCGGGTAAACAACCGTGGGATATTATTGAAACACTAGTTAATATTTCAGTGTTTCAAAAGCATACCACGAAAAACAGACCCGTACTTGATGAAATCCTTATCCTATGTATTTCATCCAGTTGAAACTGGAATCCAATCACATCCCTTTGAATCACAACATTCCTAATAGTTGCTGGTCTTTACATTCATCTATACATAAAAATGGCGTCCGTTAACTATTTAGGTTGCTACATGTACCTACTGATGTGGGCATATTACGTAATTGCTGACGTCACTACATTAATAGAATTCACGGCGAGCAACTAAACATTTGCAATGCCTATAGAGCCGATAAACATACATGATCTATCTTGTGTTTAGGTATCGCTCGCACTTAAAACCTCGAGGACTGGATGAGACAATTTACATAGAATATCACATTTAAATGTCTACTTTATAGATCTATAGATGATCTATCTTAAAAAGTAAACGCATTTTGACAGACCACCTTCCCCCGGTCCGAAACTAGGGACAGGGAAGGGGATCGCAACCCCTTTTTGGGTGGAAGTTACATACCAATACAACTATTGTGTCCAAAACTCATCCCATAATAAAACGAAATTTAAATCATCGCCGGTCAACTGGTTATAAAGAATACAATGTACATGTTGTATGATTTCTGTAATAAGCGCTGAACATTCCGTCAGTGCTCTAATATACGACGTAGCTATGTGAACAACTATGTATGGCCCTACGTGGATCCTCTTCCACCTCGCCATAAAAGCTAGCTCAATGGCAAGGATGTATACCTCTACTACATGCATCCCCTCCTAACTAGAATTCGTCCTCGAATTCTTGGAGTATTAATGTCTGTGGGACGTTCTACAGGTGCCAGTGAAACTCGGAAGTGTCGAAATCGAGCATAAATAAATATGTTGAAATCACTCGACTTAATTTCGCACCCTTCCCCATGAAAAATCTTAGTTTTGGTCATGTTACCGACATGATTGTGACAGAAAATTATCATTCCGAGTGACCAGCGTAAAACTGACTGTTTCACATTTCTGTCTATATAATAGTTCGAGAATTATTTCCAATCTCTATCCTACAACGCTCGCCCTAATGAAGGTGGATCGGAAAGGAATGACACCTCTGCATAGCATCCTCGGTAACCAAGGCTATTCATTACCCATTAAATATATGACCAGAGAGAAGCGGCAGGAATTAACCGTGGGTTCCGGCGATGTAACATAGAGACTGATATATTCTTCTTCCACGCGTGATGCTGTGTTTAAGTGTATTTGGTGTTGATCCTATTTTACATTGAAACGGAAACACAGGAGGTCAACCTTAATTTCCCATCTCATCTTCCCCACCCGATTCCCAAAAGCGGTTTGAGAAGCACAATTAACATCATCTAAGTGAGTTATTGTATTTAAAACATTAATTCAGTGTGTTGCGTGAAGTCGGGATGTACATGTCGGCTCGCCATGCATTCCTTCTATAATTGGTTTCCCGCCGTGGTTATGAAGCACGCGCCACAGGCTATTACGTAAACTTTCTGTACATTACCTGAACGTAGGCTACATGTATGTATTGGCACAAGGGTCAGACAACTAGTCTGTTGGTAAATATAGAAGTTTAAGTAACTTTTATTAAACCTAAATTTCCTGTGTCTAAATTACACGGCAAAAGTGATTAAAATCATTATCGTTGTACAAAATTGTTAACTACTGCAATGTAAGCCCTTACTCTTCCTCAGTAATCAACACGACGGCTTTAGCAACCCGGAAAAAGCTCATATAAAGACGTTGCAAATGTTTTGTAGAACGCGTTAGCGTCATATAAAAACTGACGTCGCTAACTTTGAGTTTATCCCCGATAGCGACGTTACGGGCGCCGCCATATTGGATTCAGCGACGTCGCGTCATTAACATTACGGCCTATGGGAAAAATCACAAAAAATCAAATTTTGACTTAAATATCAAGTTTATCAAAAAAATGAAACAGTGGCCTGGAGATATTAATGTTCCAGTGATGCTGGTGTATTTAATATTGATGTCATGGGCATATTCGAAATTTAATCGAAGTCTACCGATTGAGTGGGACAGACTTTAGTAGTAGTAATCATGAATAACCTTATCTGTCATAAATGCGGAAATTCCATAGTTTTCAGGAAATGTTAATTTCTGCATGCTGTAACATACACGTATATCACTTCCAAATATTAAACAATGAGACCAAAGGATTGTCATGGTACTCTGAAACTGAGCAATTAATCTAAAGTTTATTACAGACATTTATGTTGGTATCAATGATTCAATTACAGTTCAGCATAAATATTTGTTTATTTTCAGAGTTACTTTAACAGAAGAATGAAATAGTAACAAAAAACAAATGCAACTAGGGAAAACCGCCACCATGCTGGCGTCGCCGCTAAGTCCGCATAATGCTGCAACACAGCTGACTACCTTCAAAAGTTATGTTGCTCTCATTGCAGATCCGACTCCAGGCAGTAAGTGTTGTTTTTTTTTTTTTTATTTGAAAGTCTCGGGATCACTTTGAATTTACTGATGAAATAAAATGAATTTACAGATAGGATAATGATAGAACTATGTTCTATTCACTCTAAAATAATGTTGAAATTGTGCCATTTTTTTGTATTCAACCCATTTATTCATGAAAAAGAATTTCCAGAAAGCCTTTTTTGCAATATTATTAAAAGAAGATACTGCTATAAATTATAATATGTATATTTATATTTTTAAACTTGCACATGGTTCAGGGCTAGAGATGAAAAAAAGATTTCGTGCTCAAACTGAGTTGAGCATAAAAAGAGTTTTATAATTATATGGGCCTAGAAGCTCAGAATACATAATCCATAAATTTGGCAATTTTTGCAATGATTTAATTTTTGCAATTTCTGCAAACTTTCCACTTTGCTAATGAAAAAGTCTTGCAAAAGATTTATTTCACGTAGACTAACTGTAATTGAATTCGCCTTTCACAAATTAAAATTCGTGAATAAGTCTCTGAACGTTCACAAATAATCCAATTTACAGTTTATTGAATGTAAAGGTAAATGTATATCAGACAACAATTACAGGTGAACAGTCAGAGTTTGGTTGTTATAGCCCTATAAATGCAGCATGATGATACAGTGAACATTATTGACTCCTCGGGGTTTCCCCTTGAGTTGAGACAATATGAATGTAAATAAATTAGCTGATAAGATCTGACTGCATATCCCTGCCAGTTTATGATTTTCCTTGGTCTTTTAATTGCAGTATAACCCTTTTTTGGCTAAAGATCAAAAATGGACTTACCTGTCTTTCATTTTGGACAGCCCCATTCCTGCTCATAGGGGTGCTCATGTTATGTAATTTACAAACTGAAAAACAGATTTATAATCTAGTTGCACTGTTTGTTAATTTTCTATATCCAAAACAGATACCGGTACATGGACAAGTCCAATTTCAGGCCATTGTATTTTTATACACAATGATGCTGGGCATGTCGACTCTGTCACCTGAAAAGATCATGAACACAATGTATGTTATATACTTTGATGATCTCATATTATTAGTTAAAAGATGCTTTTTTTTTCTTACTTTTTAGTTGCTGAAAAGAAGTTGAAGGCGGCGCAGGAGCTAAGTGAAAATTTTGAGGTAATTTGGTACCTTCTGTTTTTATCAGTTTGTTTAATTCATTTTTAAGCAGGTTTTTTGAAAAACATCCACTTATTAGAATGGCAATGTCGTATGTCAGACTGGTGGATGGGCGGGCGTCAAACATTGGTTTCCGTTCAATAACTTGAGTTAGGAGTGACTTATTGCAATGAAACTCTGTGTGTATGTAGCTTGCATAGAGAGCAAGGTTGGGATATCATTTGGGGTCACTAGAGTCAAGGTAAAGGGCAGTGTTACTAAAAATAGAATAATGGTTTCCGCTCAATAACTTGAGTTAGAAGTGACCAATTGTAATGAAACTTGGTGTGTAGGGAACTTGCGTGGAGAGGAAGCTGTGGGTCACTGGGTCAAGGTCACTTGGGTCAAGATTACTGTGACTTAACATAGATTTTCATTTTTTTTAGTTTTAGATTGTTTTAAGCCAAAAAATTTTTAAGGTCAAGGTCATTAGGGTCAAGGTCAATGTTACTAAGTAAGATTATTTTTTTGTATAGTTTTTTAGCTCGACTATTCGAAGAATAAGGAGGCTATTGCACTCGCCCCAGCGTCGGTGTCGGCGTCTGCGTTGGTTAAAGTTTTTTATAAAGTCAAATATCTTGAATACTATCAAACGTATTGACTTGAAACTCAAACTATATGTTTACCAGCCACATCTACACTTGAGGAAACAATCTCCATAACTCTGTTTTGATTTTTGACAGATTTATGCCCCTTTTTAACTTAGAATTTTTGGTTAAAGTTTTTTATAAAGTCAAATATCTTGAATACTATCAAAGGTATTGACTTGAAACTCAAAGTATGTGTCTACCATCAACATCTACACCTGAGGAAACAATCCCCATAACTCTGTTTTGATTTTTGACAGATTTATGCCGCTTTTTAACTTAGAGTTTTTATAAATTCAAATATCTTGAATACTATCAAAGGTATTGACTTGAAACTCAAAATATATGTCTACCATCAACATTTACACCAGAGGAAACAATCCCCATAACTCTGTTTTGATTTTTAACAGATTTATGCCCCTTTTTAACTTAGAATTTTTGGTAAAAGATTTTATCAATTCAAATATTTTGAATACTTTCAAAGGTATTGACTTGAAACTCACATTGTGTGTCCACCATCAACATCTTCACCTGAGGAAACAATCCCAATAACTCTGTTTTGATTTTTGTTAGATTTATGCCCCTTTTTAACTTAGAATTTTTAGTTAAAGATTTTTATAAAGTAAAATATCTTGAATACTATCAAACGTATTGACTTGAAACTTAAAATGTATGTTTACTATCAACATCTTCACCAATGTTTTTGATTTTTGACTTATTTATGCCCCTTTTTAACTTAGAATTTTGTCACAGTTTTTACCAGACTATTATTAGAAATACTCAAAATGGCTTACTTTTGAAATGTCATAGAATAATTATGCAGCATGCAGCGGTCATGCTTTTTTAATTTTATACATATCAATTTTTAAAAGTTACAAAGTTATTCATGAACAAATATACAAGGTGATGTATTTCTTTGAAATTATCCTCCCCCCTCCTCCCCCATTTGGCTTACATAATCCAGAGTAAGGCTTTGCAAGTAATGTTCATTTACAAAGGTCTTTGAACAAGTTTCATATCTTTGACCTTAATTCTTATAGACAATTACACAATACACCTGTTCTTAGACAAAAAAAACCATTTTACTGACAAGCTTTCGAATAGTCAAGCTTGCTGTCATGAGACAGCTCTTGTTTTAGATTGTTTTAAGCAAATTCTTAAAGTAATAAAACCTATAAAATCCTTCTCTTAAACCAGTGGTAGATTTCTGTTAATTGTTTACAAGAGGTACTGTTGGGGTTGAAAATTCATAAGAACTATACTTTTTGTGTAGACAGTGGTATCATCCCCCCAGTATCCCCAGTTCCTGGCTGATGCTGTGCGGGTGTTTATGAAGATCCTGGAAGATGGGGAACCTCAGTTCATCGCCGATCAGAACATGCAGGTAGGTGAAAAACAGAATATAAAAATTGTGGATCTGTGTTACTGCTCATTTCTTTAAGCAACCACCTGCAACCTGTATTCAACATCCAGTACTGATATATCCTAGTTGGCTATTTTGATTGAAATACAGCTCTATTAAGCAATCAGCTGCTTTAAGTTGCTGCACTTGATTCATCCCTTGTGCATTCATAATATTTCTATTGTCGCATCTTTCATTTGATCTATGGGTTTCAGTTACATGAAATTTATGTTTCAATTCTGTATAGATGTTGCAACAAGAAAAATATAATTGAGAGGATTTTGAGCTTTTCATCTATGAGCTTTCTAGTTCGCCTGGCACAGTGACAGGTTGAGATACAGTAAACTCTGTTTTTAATGGACTCCTTGGGACCATTAAAATGTGTTGCTTATTTCCGGAGTTTGTTATATCCATATAACATTTTCATATAGAAGAAAGAAAATAAATCGGGCAGAGAAAATTTGTTTATATATTCAGATTTTCACTATATCCGGAGTCATTATATATGGAGTTTACTGTACTGTGATCACTTACTGTCCATCTTATGTGTATCAACTATTTACTTCTGAAACCACTAGGCCAAATATGTTGACAAAACTTTGCACAGGGATTTTCCTTGCATGAAGCTGTACTAAATGACATCTCCTAAACCTCAGGGCCAATTTCAACCAAACCTCATAGGATTGTTCCTTGGATGGTCCTCTACCAAAATTGCTCAAATTGTTCTGCTCTGCTGCATATAATGACTGTCAATGCTAAAACTAGAAAAACCTTTAAACTTGGGCCAGTTTCAACCAAACTTCACAAATGGTTCCTTGGCTGGTCCTATGTCAAAATTGCTCTAACAGTTCCACTCCACTGCAAATAATGGCTGTCACAGCTAAAAATAGAAAAAAAAACTTTGGACTTTGGCCAATTTCGACCAAACTTCACAGGATTGTTGCTTGGATGGTCCTCTTTCAAAGTTGCTGAAATGGTGCTCTGCTGCATAAAATGGCTGCCAGCGCTAAAAAAAGATAAGCCTTTAAACAACATCTCCATACCCACAGGGCAAATATCAACCAAACTTCACATAGTTGTTTCTTGGATGGTCATCTACTAAAATTATTCAAACATTTCCACTCTGCTGCAAAAAATGGCCACCAGAGCTAAGAATAGAAAAACTAAATGACACCCCCTTGATAATCACTTGGCCACTTCCAGCCAAACTTCACAGGATTGTTACTTGGATGGTCCTTTAATATGAGTGCTCAAACAGTTCTGCTTGGCTGCACAGAATGGCCATCAGACCTAAAAATAGAAAATCCTTTATACAACATCTCCTTTACCACTGGACCTATTTCAACCAAATTTTACAGGATAGTTCTATGGATGGTCCTCCACCAAAATTGCTCAAAGAGCTTTGCCCCAGTGCACAGTTATTATCTTTTTTATCTGAATTATTCAGATCTAATCATGTATTGCAGATATACTGTTCACTCAGGTGAGCGATACAGGGTCATCATGGCCACCTTGTTTGGTGTATGTTAATGAGTTACCTTTTAGAATTCGCGTAAATTAGGTATTTTCACGATGTAATAATATTTGCTTTCTTAGCTTATTTCCCATTCCACTAAGTAATTAAAAAACTTTCATGAAAGAATCATCTCGCATGGATAATATTTTCGTTCTGCTTTTTCAAATTTAATATGATACAGATACTCAAGAGTGTAATTTATGAAATAAATATCTTTCTTTTAGCAACTGCGGAAACTACTGTTGGAGATAATTCATCGGATACCTAGCAATGAACATCTAAAGAAATATGTACAGCAGATCTTATCACTCATGTTCAAACTTATTAAGGTAAGAGTACTGTAGATGGTATTTACTTATTCATCTCTATGATACAGATACACACTTAGTAATTCATCTCTATGATAGATGTTTACTTATTCATCTCTGTGATACATGTTATTGATTCATCTCTATAATACATGTTTACTTATTCATCTCTATGATACATGATAACATATTCATCTCTGTGGTACACATTTACATATTACGGATGTATCTCTGTGATACATGTAAACATATTCATGTCTATGATGAACATACTTATTTATCTAGATGAAACATGTTGGCTTATTCATCTCTATGAGACATGTTTAATTATTCATCTCTGTGATACAATCATGCTTAATTATTCATCTCTATGATACATGTTAAATTATTCATCTCTATGAGACATGACTGTTTAATTATTCATCTCTATGATACATGACTGTTTAATTATTCATCTCTATGATACATGTTTAATTTTTCCTCTCTATGATTCATGTTTAATTATTCATCTCTATGATATATGACTGTTTAATTATTCATCTCTATAATACATGACTGTTTAATTATTCATCTTTATGATACATGACTGTTTAATTATTCATCTCTGTGATACATGACTGTTTAATTATTCATCTCTATGATACATGACTGTTTAATTATTCATCTCTATGATACATGTTTAATTATTCATCTCTATGATACATGTTTAATTATTCATTTCTCATAACCTGTGTTACACTATTGTGCTGAATGTTTTAGGTTGAGAATGAGGAAAATGTGTTGGTGTGCCTGAAGGTTATCATAGAACTTCATAAGCAGTATCGCCCACAGATGAATGAAGAGGTATGTTCTCGTAGTTTCTAACTTTGCTTATACGGTAAAATTTAGCTATTACGACCAGACAAACTGGTAATCTGATAGCAAATCAATCTTAATAGCAGACATTTTTGGTTCTATAATTTTTAAATTAGACTTTGGTTCGCAAGAATCATAAAGTTTTGCGTGATTTCGAAATAAATGTATTACTAAGTGAAGTGGTGTTTATAGTTGAACTTTACTGTACTAATTAAACCTGATAACGAAGTTTGGGGGTGGGGGTATATAGGATTCACCCTGTGGTCGCTTGGTTCGTTGCATTTGTCTGTTGCATTTTTCTTGTCCACAGCATAACTTGAAAACTATTGGTTGGAATTCAATACAACTTCATACAATGGTCAATCTCAATGACAGGAAGTAAAGTGTACAAGAACCATAACTCTAGTTCTAGTTTGATTTAGTCTAGTAACAAATTAAGTTATCTTTACGTATATTCATCTCTCCTGAGTTTGTCATTTTGTGGATTGAGACAAATGTAGCATAAGGTGCTCTATCTGAATGGGGAGTGGCCTAATTAGGGATTTTCTGGCTTACTAAGCAAACCCTGTTACCTCTAGGCAACTGAGACCAACACATATTTTCTTAATCTACATCAGACTGGAGCATCTTTTGTTTAGGGAGTTCTAGTTATCTATTTATTTCATATGGGGGAACTTTACTTAAATTTTATTTTGCATATCATTTGCATCATTTAAAATTATTGGTTCTGTTAAAAAAACCTACATTTTTTATTCATTATTTATAAAAGTACTTCTATATTATATAGAATGAAATACAATGTATCTATTTGTTAATACTTTTATGTACATGGATTTTTGTGTGTGTAAGTTACATTTCACTTCTATTCAATGAAATGTTTTCATTTCCAGTGTAAATGCGCATAAATTATTTTTGAAAACTGTTAGCAGAAATTTCATTGCTTAAAGTCTTTGTTCTTGGGAACAGATCCAGGATTTTCTGAAGTTTGTGAATCAGATCTACACCAACTTACCAACACACCTGAATAAAATCTTTGAGCCCCGGTCTCAGATCAAGGTCAAGGATGTTGCAGAAATCAACGTAGATGCTTTGCTACAAGAAACATACACAGTCACTACTATCATGACGGACAAGAAGAATGCCGATAATCAGAGCGTTTCTGTAAGTCAAGTAACACCTATCTTAAAGTATCTTGCACACATCCAGGTTCCCTGCGGTCACATGCCATTGTTGTTAAATGTGATAAAAACACAAAAATATGGCCAGCCGAGGGAAGCGAAGTAGGGGCCACTTGAGAAAGGTAGACAATTAAAGATAACATTATTGAGAAAAAAAACCAAAATACTTTTTTATGCAAAGATGCTTTACCGGAGTCAGCTGAGCTACAGCAGTTCACTGAAAATGTTAGTTAGCGTGGTACTGGTAAATGTTAATTTGAATGGTAGGTCTCCATGTTAGGCTTTCTTAAAAAATGTTGACAGTGATTCTGCTCCACAAAACAGGTGACCGGCTGAGGTAAAACATGAATTGCTTAAAAGAGTAGGGCTGTTCTTCCACATTGTCTTGGATTTTTTCACATAAAGCTCTAGCCTAGGTGTCTTCCTCCATGGTCGTGTACTTTGAATCACTAAACCCCTGTTTGATTCAGTGTAATCCATAAATAACTGAAATGCTGTTGAAATAGGTGGTAAACCCCAAGAAAAAAAAGACACCCTTAAGTAATGGCAGAAAACTTTCATTAAAGTTTACTCTGAATAAAATCCAGATAATATCAATTTTGTCAGTTATACAATAGCAAATCCCATTTATACATTTCAGTACAACATTATTCCAAAAGGTGTACTGTCCCTGAAAGTGTTGGCTGAACTCCCTATTATTGTTGTTCTGATGTATCAACTATACAAACCAAATGTTCATCAGGAGGTGGCCAACTTTATTCCACTCATCATGAATACAATCACCCTTCAGCCTTTGCAACAACATAGGTAAGTCTTTTAATGCTTCTGAGAGGCTTGATACACGATGGGAGATTTAGGCTGTAAAAATGTGTGAGCTGGAAATATTCCTAAATCCCGAGAATATTGCAGGCAGCAAGCGATTCTGTCTTTGTGGCCAGTACCTTTGAACAGGATGTGAGTCAGATCATGATCTGTGCTGCTCTTTTTCAGGAAAGTTTTACTGACCGCCCTTTTGACAATGTTAATAATAGTAATGTTTAAATTGAAAAATGAGGTCATTTAAAGAATTTAGAATGGCAGAGTTTGATGAGTGTTATACAGTAATGTGATTAGTATATAAATCCTAAATTTCGTTTTCAGGGTACATCCAGCGTTTAACAAAGAAGTGTTTGTTGACTTTGTTGCGGCTCAGATCAAGACGTTGTCGTTTCTTGCATACATTGTCAGAATATTCCAGGTGGGTAACTGCAGTTGAAAAGGTCCCAGGTTTGATCCCAATTAGTGCCAGGTAGTGTCCTGAGCGTGACACAATAATTCCACCTCTCACTGTTTCTCTCTCTTGAGGTTGATTTCATCTGGAGTGAGTCTTGAGTGTGATTATTTTAAGTTGGAAGAACTTGCTTTGCACTAGAGAGTAAATGAATTAGTGTAAATCAACTGCTCAGTTTAGTTTATACTAATTTATATTAGCTTGATTGTGGAGAAAGCTTGTAGCTTATCAAGTCACTCTGGAGTCCCAGTGGGATCAAACCCGCAACCTCCGGGATGAGCGACAGACACTTTAACCTTTACACCACCACTCCCCAAACTGCTCAGTTTGGCTTTTAAGGTTTTAGTATTTTAGATTAGCCTGTTTTTTTGTGGTATAAGAGAGTCTTTGCATTTTTAAAAAGTCACTGCTAATAAAGCAAAATTAAAACAGTATGATATGTAATTTGGATGTTGTTAAGTAACTTTGATATTTGTTTTGTAGGAGCAAGTCCAGAACTACTCGCAGAAGATGGTTCAAGGTCATTTGAGCCTGTTGTCGCTATGTCCGCAAGAAGTTGCTCATCTCCGGAAAGAACTTCTCATTGCCGCTAAACATATACTCGCGACAGATCTCAGAAATAGTAAATGTCCTGTTTTTCTTTACAATTATATCTAGTTGTCGCCATTGTTTTGGAAATTATCAGGGTACAATTTACCCAATAAAAGTGTGTACAGTTTTTGATTGGCCATATTTTATTGCTTACTTGATAACGTGTAATGCTATTGATAACTGGGTCTGCATTTTTGCCCAGAGCCATCGTATAAATGGCCTTCATTCTGGGTTTCATATTTTGGTATGTTTTATGTCTGTGTCAGTCTTCTGTTAATGCTTCAGTCAGTTCTAATCAAGTTTTTAGCTCGACTATTCGAAGAATAAGGAGGCTATTGCACTCGCCCCGGCGTCGGCGTCTGCGTTGGTTAAAGTTTTTTATAAAGTCAAATATCTTGACTACTATCAAAGGTATTGACTTGAAACTCAAACTATATGTCTACCATCAACATCTACACCTGAGGAAACAATCCCCATAACTCTGTTTTGATTTTTGACAGATTTATGCCCCTTTTTAACTTAGAATTTTTGGTTAAAGTTTTTTATAAATTCAAATATCTTGACTACTATCAAAGGTATTGACTTGAAACTCAAAAGATATGTCTACCATCAACATCTACACCTGAGGAAACAATCCCCATAACTCTGTTTTGATTTTTGACAGATTTATGCCCCTTTTTAACTTAGAATTTTTGGTAAAAGTTTTTTGTAAATTCAAATATCTTGAATACTATATAAGGTATTGACTTGAAACTCAAAATATATGTTTACCATCAATATCTACACCTGAGGAAATAATCCCCATAACTCTGTTTTAATTTTTGACAGATTTATATCCCTTTTTAACTTAGAATTTTTTGTGAAAGATTTTATAAAGTCAAATATCTTGAATACTATCAAAAGTATTGACTTGAAACTCAAAGTATGTGTCAACCATCAACATCTACACCTGAGGAAACAATCCCCATAACTCTGTTTTGATTTTTGATAGATTTGTGTCCCTTTTTAACTTTGAATTTTTTGTTAAAGATAGAATACTATCGAACGTATTGACTTGAAACTTAAAATGTATGTTTACTGTCAACATCTTCACCAATGTTTTTGATTTTTGACATATTTATGCCCTTTTTAACTTAGAATTTTGTCACAGTTTTTACCAGACTAATACGGAAATACTCAAAATGGCTTTCTTTTGAAATGTCATAGAATAATTATGCAGCATACAGCGGTCATGCTTTTTTAATTCTATACATATCAATTTTGAATAGTTACAAAATTATTCATGATCAAATATACAAGGTCATATATTTCTTTGAAATTATCCCCCCCATCCTCCCTCCAGTTGGCTTGCAGAATCCAGAGTAAGGCTTTGAATGCAATGTACATTTACAAAGGTCTTTGAAAAAGTTTCATATCTTTGACCTTAATTCTTATAGACAATTACACAATACTCCTGTTCTTAGACAAAAACCCCATTTTACCAACAAGCTTTCGAATAGTCGAGCGTGCTGTCATGTGACAGCTCTTGTTAATCTTATCCTACAAGTGGCAGGGCTGGCAGGCGACTCAGACTTGACAACCGGTGATGATCATGATCTTCATTAATGTTCAGTCAGTAAATTTTCGTAGGTCACTCCGTGTTCAATTAATAGTTCAAATTCACAGGTAGATGCATCCATTTTAAAAATTTGATGACGCAAGGGTTAAAGATTGGTCATTTCATGTATAAATCTTTTTCTTTTGCAGAGTTTGTTAGTGTGATTGACAAATTGTTTGATGAGAGTATCTTGATTGGAAATGGTTGGACCACATATGAATCTCTCAGGTTTGTTGATCATTTGACTATTAAAAATCACTCCATGTGTTGTCCGTATGGTATTTAAGCTGGCCTGACCTGCATTTTACTGTCTGAAAAGTAAATGTTGATTTATATATTTGCTGACTAGTAAAGCCAGACACAATGCATGCAATCCCCAAATTTTCTCACATTATGATAGACATGAAGTTTTCATGAATGCAAGAAAAGTTAGACCATTAGGACATTGCCCCTTCAGTGACTTTTTTCTTTTACATACTCTTGTTCAGAACGAAACCACCTACAGTAAGTTGAAGGATATGGCTAGATACTGGTCAAATACATAATAAATTTTATTAGAAAGTCACATCGTCTTTCCAAAAATAATTTCCACCCTCAAGTTTTGACAGGTAAAAATTTGCCATTACACATGGACTACACACTGGCTGTTTTTTCCTCTTACAACACTGAGCTACATGATCCACATCATATGCACCGCATATATTATAACAAAAACCTCTTGCACTTACTGGTCAAAGGTCATGTGACTGTATGTCCTAAGCCCCTTGTAGGATTTTCATGAAACTTTGGCCAAATGTTCACCTTCTGGTCATGTTCAAGGTCACTCTTGGGGGTCAAATTCTCCTTAACCCTTTAGAAGTATTTTCATGAAACTTGGGTCAAGTGTTGATATCATCAAGGCAACACAAAACTTACAATCCAACTATATGTGACTCAAGGTCAAGGTAACACTTAGGGGTCAAAGATCTTGACACAGTTTTTGCTGCGTATCTTTTCGACGTTGAACACATGTCTGTAATAATGGCACCATTTAATGTCTTTGGGTTCTTACTTTGCAGAGTTGTAGTAATATATAAATATCACATGCACTTGAGGGTGATAGCAGATATTGTGAAACCGAGAAAAGTAATGTCAACTGAGGCTTATATTACAGGCCACTTGCATACAGCACGTTAGCTGACTTGGTGCACCATGTCAGGCAGGCATTACCTATGACAGAACTTTCCATGGCGGTGAACCTTTTCTCAGAAAGCATTACCACGACGAGTCATTACTGAGCAGCATACAGACTATGTCGTGTAAACTGTTGTTGAATCTTGTTGATTGCATCCGACAGAAAAGTGAACAAGAAAACGGAAATGTAAGTGGCGCCATTTAAATAACTCCATCTTCTTTGATTGCAATTTTATTTTTCAGTGATATTAATGTAAACATACTGTGGTACTTTTAGCAGCATGTGTAGCTACATTATACATGTACATTGATATAATGTGTTGGGAGGTATTTAGTTTGATGATACGTTGACTAACTTTAGACCACTGCAATTTAGAGCTAGATGAAATATTGTTAAGTGTGTACTTCAATCCGTGGAATTGATTTTCCTTACAGAAAATGATAATGTGGGATGTTTTGTTGTTGATTTTAAATTCATGTATTGGCCTGCGCAAATGCACAAAAATTAGTGTCCCACAAAAACAAACTGCATGTTTCATGGTATCTGCATAGTGCAACCAGTCTACAATCATTCGTCTGCACTTCCGTAGACCAGTCTAATCATGGTCTACACTGTTAATGGTGTAGTATAGTATGGTTTTATGGTATGGTATGTAGCTATATATGGAGCACCCCTGTGAAAAAATAATAGTCCTGTCCAAATTGAAGGATGGATCAATCGATTTGGAAATGTACATGTAGGAGGGTTGTTGTTGTGATTAGAAATACAGAATTGAAAACTTTAAGATAAGATAGATTTTCAGATGTTGAGATTGTAAAACATTAAATCTTCCATTGTTTTATCAAACATAAGGTGAAGTTATACCCCTTTTAAAGGTATTTTGGTTATATACAGTTTACCTTACCATCGTTTCTGGGAAGGACCAATCATCTATCTCTCATGAAGAGTCAAATCAGTGGGGGGGGGGGGGGTTCAAACCCAAGCATGTAGGGTTACGAGTTATTTTCGGATATTCACTGGACCTGAAGCAGTTGTACACAATACTTCTTGTGTCATAGTTTGTCAACATTAGTTTTTGAATGTTCTATGTTTTAACTGACATGATGCATCTTGTAACGATAGAATGTTATTTCTGCATGTCTTTTTCAGGGTCGAGAGTTGCTGATGAGAATGCTAGAAGTGTTTGTGCTGAAGTTTAAAACCATTGCTAAAATTCAGCTGCCTCAGATCCTTGCTAAATGGTAAATATGCTGACTTGTCACTTTATAAGTAATTTGAATTCCCGAAATATTATGACAGTAACCTATGTATAGCCAATTGTTAGCATCTATCAGTACATGTGGGTGAGAGGTCGTACCTATGAAATGGTTAATGGTCATGTTAGTTTATATGTATAAATACTTGGTTATTTGCCATTTTTGATAAAGTTGGACATCATTCTTTTCAATTGTTTTTCAGACATGTTTGTATGTTTTTGCCAATAAATTCTTTGACTTGATTGAATTTGTAAACATAGTTTTATAGTGCCTTTGTTTTCAAAAAAATACCATATCAGTCACTTGCCTGAAAAATTATGGTAAGTTTTGCAAGACTTCTTAAAAGTTGGGAAAGGAACACCAATTTGTTTTTACTATCAGTCAAAAACAGCCAAGTCAGACTGCCACAGATCCAAGTAAACCAGGCGAAGTAAAAACTCCCCCTGTAACCACACCAACAGTTCCGAACCCTCCCGCAACCCCAGTGCCAGATACCCCTACCACATCAGATGTAAAGCCACCACTGGGAAGTGTCTCAACTGACATTAAAGACATAAAAGACATAAAAGAAACCAGTTTGTCCAAAGATAGTGACAAGGTAAGACATAAACTGACAAACTCCTCACAGTGATTTGATTGGATGAGCTCAGATCTCATATCACTGCACACACAAGATACCATGTGACACTTGAAAATGTCACTTAACAGCATGTAAAAAGTAACATTTAAATCAATATTTTGAATTAGCCTTTTTAGCTCACCTGGCTACGCCAGGGTGAGCTTTTCTGATCGATGATTGTCCGTCGTCCGTCAACATTTTGATTCAAATGACATCTCCTCTGAAACCTCTAGGCCAATGTTGATAAAACTATGCAGGAATGTTCCTTGCATGAAGCTCTACCAAAATTGTTCAAAGAATTCCATTCCATGCAGAACTCTGGTTGCTATGGCAAAAAATAGGAAAAAATTTAAAAATCTTCTTCTCTGAAACCACAAGGCCTAGAGCTTAGATATTTGGCATGTAGCATTGTCTAGTGGCCCTCTACCAAGATTGTTCAAATTATGACCCCCGGGTCAAAATTGACCCCGCGCGGGTGGGCCCTTAGTTTTTGCATAGGAATATATAGGAAAAACTTAAAAAATCTTCTTCTCTGAAACCACAAGGCCTAGAGCTTAGATATTTGGCATGTAGCATTGGCTAGTGGACCTCTACCAAGATTGTTCAAATTATGAGCCCCGGATCAAAATTGACCCCGCACCGGGGTCACTTAGTTTTACATAGGCTTATATAGTAAAAACTTTAAAAATCTTCTTCTCTGAAACCACAAGGCCTAGAGCTTAGATATTTGGCATGTAGCATTGGCTAGTGGACCTCTACCAATATTGTTCAAATTATGACCCCTGGGTCAAAATTGACCCCACACCGGGGATCACTTAGTTTTGCATAGGAATATATAGTAAAAACTTTAAAAATCTTCTTCTCTGAAACCACAAGGCCTAGAGCTTAGATATTTGGCATGTAGCATTGCCTAGTAGACCTCTTTAAAGTTTGTTCAAATTATGCCCCAGGGGTCAAAATTGACCTTGCCCCGGGGGGGGGGATCATTTGTTTTACAAAGGCGTATATAGGAAAACTTATTTGGTATATAACATTATCTAGTGATCTTCCACCAGGCAAGTGGACTTGTACCAAGGTGAGCGTTATAGGGCCATCTTGGCCCTCTTGTTGTATTTGCCTTTTTAACAGTTAAAGATTTCATAGCATTAACCATTTTGAAATTTTAACTAGATTTTGTTAAAAATTGTTTGTGATAGTAGGGGTTACTGTATACTGTAAGGGGAAGTAACTGCTGCAGGGAGTTTGAAACTTACATGATGACTGTATATTGTAGTATAAACATTGATGAATTACAATATGTGTTGTACCAGTACATGAGTTTTGTCATGATCTGTAAGTCCAGTGTATGTTAAGGCAAAAAAAAACAATTTATTGTCATTCTGTTGATCTATGGAAAAACAAACCTATACAGTCCCTTGATTTAGTCCTAATTAAGGCATTCTATATGGCGACTTTGTGGCACACACTGCTCCTTAACTAGTCTACATAGAGAAGTTGCACATACGCTTTTTTGTTTTTTTATCAGGGCAGTAACAGCTCAGTTATGGCCCTTAACTTATTCAAAATCGAGGTGTTCCATATGGCAATTTTGCAGCATGCTCTGTTGTGTAAGGCTTCGAGGTTTATACATGTATTTCAAAGACATTGGATGACATAGAAAATTACATGTAGGTGTTATGTGTAGTCCCTTTATCTCTCTTCAGCTGCAGAACCGGTTTGGCGTAACTCCGAGCCAGTACAACACGTACTCCGTGGCTGATTGTAGGGGACTGGTGAAGACATTAGTTTGTGGTGTTAAGACCATTACCTGGGGTATTGTGTCCTGCAAGGCCACTGGTACAGGTATAGAAACATTAACTATTATAATTTTTGTGACCTTTTCTTCTTTTCGTAAAAAGGAACATCTTAATTTTTTCCTTTGAAATTTAAGCAGTAGATTTTTTTTTTTCATAAGTCCATATTGCATGAAATACTTCTTAGTTATGCAAAACAACTGTATTATTATGTTTGTGTCCCATTCAAACATTGATACCCTTTTGCTGCCATGTTCTATCCAAAAGTCTGTGATAAGTGGTAATATGAAAATATTTGACAAATGGAGAAAAAGTGATTGTGTGAAATGTTAGATTTTGGCATGAACATTAAATAGTAGTTCAGTTGGTGGGGGGGGGGGATGCTCCTATTAAAGCATGTTACAGTAAATATTTGGCAAATTTTGTACAATTGTTTTAACAGATGTGACGGATACAAGTCTAGTTCAGAACAAGCAGTTTCTGCCGAAGGAGACGCTGGTATATGTGAGATTGGTGAGGTACGCATTACAGGCACTCGATATCTACACCATCAACGTGTCTCCAAACGGACAAGCTGTGGTTAGACCAGCTGTGTAAGTCAAGATTTCTTTATAGTTAAAAGTAGATCATGGTGTGCTGTAGTACTGGACATTCCAAGGAGTGGAGCGTTAGATAAACTGCCTGCCTGTATGTAACATATGTTGAAACTTGCGTTAAGAACAAAAATTCAATTGTTTTTATATCTTGCTTAAAACAACAGCAACAAAAAAACATGATGAACTTAAGTGAACATTGAATTTCACAGAATCATCAAACTCACTAAAATAACAAACAGACGATGATTATATATGAAATAGTACTTGCTTGTGGATTCAAAAACTCGCAAATAAAAAGAAAATTGGAAAAATCGCCAAAAAAGATAGCTCACGAATATAAAGAAGCTCACGAATATAAAGATTTTCTCAGTTCTGGATATGACTGTATACAGTGTCCATATGCCTTAACTTGCCATTTTTGCTGCCTCCATTGGCTGGCTACTTTAGATGGGTTCTACTGATATTTTGTTGGGTTCTACTGATATTTTGTTGCAGCTTGGTTAATGGTGGTGTTTTAAATGTTTTCTTCTGTATGTTGTAGTGTACAGACTGTCAGAACCAAGGAGGAGAAGGAGGTGCTGGAACATTTTGCTGGAGTTGTAAGTGGACCATTGACTTTGTATAGATTTAGTCAATTCTTACATAAGTTGCCGTTTGACATCATTGTTTGATCTGTTCTTGGTTTAACCTTACTTCACAAAGTTTGTAAAATGTACTTGTACATTGTTCAATTTGGACATAACAGTTGATTTGTTATAGGGTACTTAATTTATCAACTGGAAAGCTAAGATTGTAGATCTTATATATAACCCTTAATATTCAGTTGCAAAATGGATTTGTCCATTGTTTAGTGTTGAAAAAATTTACTGACTGAATAATGAACAGTGCAGATGTTGATTACATGTGTAGGTTCAAAGTAGAGAGTTTCAATGAGATCCATGTTCAAAATTTCAGTTTACCATGATGAGTCCATTCACGTTCAAGGAGATATTTGCTACGACTATTGAATTCATGGTGGACCGTATACACAACAATTACGCCCTACAGATTGTCGCTAATACATTTTTAGCTAATCCTGCCACGTCGGCGACATTTGCAACTATACTTGTGGAGTACCTACTGGCCAGGCTGGAGGAAATGGGGAGTAAGTAGTTAAACGGGTATAGTGGATTTACCGTAAACGATAAAAGCCAAAACTTTGAGGTTTGCTGATGACTTGTTAACATAAATTAATGTATTACTTTGCACTCAGATGTTCTCTTTAAGACTTTATGTTGAGAGTATAGACACTATAGGCAGCCATTAAATTTCTGATATACCAAAGTTTTTGATAGTGTTTTCTTTTAAATTGAAGAAGAAGAAAAACCTGTCGTTGAACTCAGGTGAGCAATACAGGGCTGTTATGGCCCTTTTATTGCTGCTATGGCCCCTTTAATCTTTCTGAATATTGTTTGATGTAACAGCTTATGTGTGTCTTAAGAAATAATTATTATTGGTACTTATTTTATGTCTTTAAATCAGGTAAAAAAAAATCGGTTCTAGAATTAATTTCTGAATTTTTAGTACTGACTTATTTTTTTGTTCAATTGTAGGTAACATGGAGAGGAGTAACCTTTACCTTAAGTTGTTCAAACTGGTATTTGGCTCAGTGTCATTGTTTGCTAATGAGAATGAACAAATGCTGAAGGTTTGTTTAATGTTTGTATATTCTTACCTTTACTCTGGTAAATATCTGAAATGGACTTGACCATGTTTCTATTTGGACTGTACCATTAATTGTTCAAAGGGGTGTGTGCTGAAAATTTATTATATAAACATCCAGCAGTGCAGATCATGATTTGAATGCGCAGAATGTTCAGACAGATCATGGGGTTGCGAAGGAAATGTCACAGGTAATTATAGTGTGGCGCAAGATCAGTAAAGAATGGAAAAATCGAGAGTAGTCTTGCAGGATAGAGTACCAAAATTAAGTAGTAATGCAATAATGTATGGTAGCACTACCCAACTGTTTAATGTTTTTTTTCTTGTGATTTTGGCTTTTGCTTTTTGTAGTTTGATTGTATGTAGTATGGGTGTATTTATCAGTGAACCTACCTGTATTTTCTAGCCTCACTTACATACCATAGTGAATCGGTCTATGGAGTTAGCAATGAGCGCCAAGGAGCCATATAACTACTTCCTGCTGCTGCGAGCTCTGTTCCGGTCAATTGGAGGCGGCAGCCACGATCTGCTGTATCAGGAATTCTTGCCCTTGTTACCCAATCTACTTCAAGGTAAGTGCGTATTTCTTGAAGAAATCTAAGGTCGTATTTTAGGAAATATTTTATAAACTTAAGGAATTATTGTAGAACAAAATTTTTTTATTACCTTTCAGTCTGGTGGTAAGGCGGTTTTTCCAGACTAGTGAATTTCAGAAAAACGTTTGTAGATAAGACATAAGGCCATTGCTGTAGGTTGTGTGCTTGGTCCAAGCTGTGTTTACTGCAGATGTAAAAGAAATTTACTTTTATTGTCCCTTATTTGACAGTATGAAAAGAATAGTACATGGAAGACCTGGAACACCTGTCAGAAGTAAATACAGCTATATTATGAATTTACTGACAAAATGATCACAGGAAATATTGCAAAATTTAGAAGCTTTCTTATACTTTAAAACATACCGTGTCTGTTTCTATTTTTGTCACTAAAGAGCTCCATCTCATGGCATCCCATGTATGGTAGAACTTGTATTAAAAAAGGTTGTTTATCATTGAGGCACGAATATGAGAAAACAACAAGTCTTTCTTGATAATTTATCTGTCATGTACTTTGTTATTCTATGTTTTTATCACTGTGAACTTCAGAACTTTATAAAGTGTTTAATGATATTGTTGTTTCAGGTCTGAACAGTTTACAAAGTGGCTTACACCGTCAGCACATGAAAGACCTGTTTGTAGAGTTGTGTCTCACGGTACCCGTCAGGCTGAGCTCCCTACTGCCATACCTGCCCATGTTGATGGACCCACTTGTCTCCGCACTTAATGGGTCTCAGACCTTAGTCAGTCAGGTAAGTCACAGTACAGGTCACCTTTCCTACCTCATTCAGTATACACAAGGTCTAGTTTTACTGAATTCTCTTTGAAAACCAGTCTCATATCTCTGGCCTCTGATTGGTTGATTTTTTAAGAACATCAGTCTCATATTTTGTGCTTCTTTTTGTTAAGTTTTCTTGGAAAACCAGTCTTGTATTTCTTGCTTTCTGTTGCTGATTTTTCAATTTTGATATTAGATATTTTCTAGCCAATTGGAAACCAGAGATATAAGACTGGCTCTAAGGGATCAGATAGTCAAGGAAATTTTACTGTCAGGAACTCATATAGAGCTCTTTACCAAGCATACTGAAATAATTCGAGATTTAAAAAAAAATGACTGCAAGATTTAGAGAACAAGAAAACGATAAGAAACTGACTTTTATGTGCTTTTGAGGTATTATACATTACATTTTATGGGTTGCATTTTATAAATATTCTGTTGGAATGCATCATGAATTTCTTTCTTTACCTGACTAGGGCTTGCGAACACTGGAACTGTGCGTGGACAATCTGCAACCGGACTTCCTGTACGATCACATTCAGCCAGTTCGAGCGGAGCTTATGCAAGCTTTGTGGAGAACGTTGCGGAATCCAGTAGACAACATAGCACATGTAGCGTTTCGGGTGCTGGGGAAGTTTGGTGGTGGCAACAGAAAGATGCTCAGAGAGCCTCAGACTGTATGTATAGTACTAATACACAGATTTTGTTTCGTTTCATTTTGGCAACTGTAAAGATTGTTGTCTTTTTTACTAATTTTGTTGAGCAGCTGTTAAGGTCCTTGTATTTGTGTAATTGTGTTTGTGTTAAAGCACTCAGTACGCGTACATTGAGGATGCCTTTCACTAAATTCTAAACAGTGATTTTAAATGTTAATAAACCATACATTTTCCCCTTGGCATCAGTTTAAAGGATGTGCCTTTAAGGGGTGACGTAACATTTTCAAATCACAGCACTGATTTGTTCTGATATGGCCAGTCGGCAAGCCGCCAGCTTGTGAAGGAATGGTAAATCCATGCCTACTAGCCTGGCATTATAGAATAAGATTTTTTTTATTTTGAAAGGTAATTGTGCTCATAAGGGTGTGACATAAATCAGAAATGGCTGGCCCTTTAAATAGGGATGACCCTTAAAAATGGGGGTGACACTGTAACTGAAAAACATTTTTCACAACACACCAATTTTTTGCAACAGCCTGCTGTAAATGGCCATTTCTTTACGCGTGGGTTTTGCTCCTTGACACACAGTTTGACTGTAAATAATGATTGATGTAAATCCTGTTTTTCTATAGTAAGTAATTTTTTTTATCATCAATTTTTAGCTGCAATACAATGACAAGGAGACTGTTGGACCGTGTATTTCAATCTACTTCCAAGACTGCAAGACGCCGGTCTCGTTGCCAGTAGAGAAGGCGATAGACGCTGCATTGACTGCTCTCAAGTGTAGCAGCACAGATACATACTATCGGCGGCAGGCCTGGGAGCTCATCAAGTGTTTTCTTGTCTCGGTGATGAATCTTGAAGATGATAAACCAACTTTGGATAACCTGTTCACACATCCAAGGTAACCTCTTAATTTGTTCACACTACTTACATAACCTGTTCACACATCCAAGGTAATCTGTTCACCAGACCTGGGGCGATTACTTGTAAAATTGTAATGATTTTATTACAATTACTTTGCTTAAAACATGTAATCATTACATTACAATTACTTCTGTTTTCAATTGTAATCATTGCATTACTATTACTTTAGTGATGTAATCTGATTACAATAGATTACATTTGATATTACATGTAAAAAAGCAAGTTTTGCAGTTTCATAACTGGAAATAAAATTTTATGTCCATACATTTTAAACAACTTTCTTTTTAAACTTGATTTACCTCAGCAGGTAAGCTGCTGATACACATTGAATGAACTATGTACAATAGACAATAATCATATGATTATTTTCATGGCAATGTTCATGGCAACCTTTAAATTCCCTAGTTATAACTAATATTTACACCAGTCAATATATTTAATTCATTTAAACTTGAGTTGCATTTGATCATCAACAGATCCTAAAAGGTTTGAGATTTCAATGGACATCCTGTTACACAGAACATTTTCTGTGCAGGGGCAGAAGATGCAGGGATTGCAAGATATTTGTTTGCATGTTTGTTTACAGGTCCATTGGTATTTTCAGGCAAAAATGAAGTTTTTAGAGTTGTTAAGGGTTTCCATATCATAAGAAAATGTATGTTCATTAATCACCAAGTTATCAGCAATGATCTGTACTGAACTACCATTTCCACCCCTCCCTCTATTATATTGTACAAATTAAGGAGACCCTTAAATGCACATTGGAGTGAGACCAATTATGAATTATGTGCAATGTATTTTCATACAGGTTTAAGATATTCTAACTGTAGCACCTGGTCATAATGACTATTTGCCTAAGGCCTGATCTGACCCACTGTCCAATATACAAACAACACCTTTCAATATCATTTGTAAATAGAGTGATAATTACTACATGTGCACATATAATTGATGCCTTTTTTTACTAATAGATTAAATTATTTAATTTCAAACTGTTAATTATGCTCCTATATACTGAGTGTCTAACTATCTTTTATCTATTAAATGTAAAGTTTGGTAGGGATTTATACCATAGATGATAGATGACTTCAACTAAAAATAATAAAAATTAGGGTTTTATCCACATTTTATTTTATACACCTTTAAAAAAGGTACATGTAATCATAATGTAATCAGAAAGTAGTCAGGATTACAGGTCAAATTTTAATGAGTAATGATTACATTACAGTAATTGTTATCAGTTTTAGGAAAGTAATCTTTACACCTTAATACTTGAAAAATGTGTAATAATTACAGCTGATTACAATTACTGATTATGATTACCCCAGGTCTGCTGTTAACATATCCTGTTCACACATCCAAGGTAATCTGTTCACCCAACCTATGTAACCTGTTTACACATCCAAGGTAATCTGTTCAGGCAACCTACATATCCTGTTCACACATCCAAGGTAATCTGTTTATCTGTTCACATGACCTGCGTTACCTGTTTGCAGTTTCTATGTTATTTGTTCACATATCCTAGGTAACCTGTACACACAGTCTTGGTATTCTGTCCACACCAAGGAAACTTGCTTCCTTTCCCAACCACAACATTTATTTTGCCACAGGTAGTGCAAATAAGTATATTCCTCACAGATTTCCAAACACTTTTCTTAGAGGACTGCTTGACAGAAGCATGCTGTCCAAAGGCTGAAAAACCTATAGAGTAAATAAGGTTAGGTTTTAGAACGCTTTATTTGTTGTAAGATTTGATAGCACAATTGTAAGGATAGGCGGGAGTTTTTTAAACATACAGAGGATAAGGGCCTTGTACTGCCAGGTCCTTTCCAAAAATGTTGAAAAGGTAAATTGCCCCTTTGTAAGTACATTTAATACAGGCATTAAACATTAAGGAAAGAAGTCTTTGACCTGTATTGATGTAGTTTAGATGTTTTGACTTTGCTTTTTCAGTTTCTCAGAGAAAGAAATTCCTGTTCAGAATAACCAGCTATATAAAAATCCTGATGCTCACTCAAGGAAAGTCCATGAACAAGCTTTAACTGGAATGTTTGGTAAGTGGTGATAAATGAAGGAATGTCCATAATGGAGTAATGTCCATGAACAAGCTCTAACTGGAATGTTTGGTAAGTGGTAATAAATGAAGGAATGTCCATGAAGTAATGTCCATGGACAAACTCTAACTGGAATGTTTGGTAAGTTCTAAATGAAGCAAAGTGATGAGTAATCTCTTACTGTGTATAAAATCCTCTTTGTGTCAAATTGCGGTTTAGAGTTAAAGAAACCGTGGATAATTAGATATTGAGTTCTCGTCTGTAAGACAGTCATTGATGATAAAACGCTCACAAGACTTTTGCAATATTTTTGTCATTGTTCCAGTTGCGGCAGCAATCAAAGAACTAAGACAGTCTGCATTGCGTTTTATGGGTTGTATGGTAAGGCATTACACGATGATAGCTATATCGCAGCAGTGCGGCCCCTTCCCTGTCGGCGAGAGACAGAATAAACTGCAGGGTATGGACACGCAGATACTGATTGATGCACTCGCCGTCATCATGGGACACGAAGAGAAAGAACTGTGTAAACCAGGAAATCTGGCACTCGTTCTTATCCTTGATACTGCTACCACAATACTTGGCTCCAAAGAAAAGGTATACTGTTTGTACATTTATATAGGAAGGGTTTATCTTGTAACTGCCTCTTTGTTTAAATGGGTATACAACAGTTTTGCAATCAGCGTTTAGTGGGTGGATTGAACACAGATCCATTAACCATCTTAATATTATCATTGCGGGTAAATTTAGCTTAAGGAATTGCAGCCAGAAATCGGGATCTTATTGCAATACGTACAAAATGAGGTTTCGTTGAAGAATATAGCCGTTAAGTAAATTTTATTCCTTATAAGTAGGATAAATATAATTGCAAAATTTGATTCCATGCTCATATAATTTGTGTCTGCACTAACGTTCTACATGCATGGTCAATTATTCAAATCTTTCTTAGGTAGATTTCCATATAGAAATAGTCATATCAAATAGATGACATATGCTAACATGAAAAATAAATTATACTTTACAGGCCTGTCAGCTTCCGTTGTTTGAATATTTAGTGGAGAAGATGTGTTCATTATGTTATGATAGAGCATGGTATGCCAAGTTTGGTGGGTAAGTACAGTGTTATATAATACAGGTTACTGTAACTGTTTCTTAACACCAAGAAAATAAATGCTTTTGAGACCTGCATATCCATTTCGATTATTACAAGGCAAGTAACCCAGAGATACGTAGATTTCAATACACATATGAACCTGTGTCCGACAGCCAAAATAGAACACAAGTGGGGACTTTTAGCATGTAGTTGTTTAGTACAGGTGCATTTTAGTTGATTGTTTCAGCATAAGATTATTGAGTGTATGAATAAAGTAACCGCTAATCCCTTGGCTTTTTATGATAAGTGAATCTGGCTTTGTGGACAGTGCAGATCATGATCAGACGTCACATTTATGTAGTCTGATTATAATCTACTATATACTTTATTCCGTAAGTAAATGTTCACTGAACATCCCTTTTTAATAACTGAACGCACTTTCCAAATTGAAAGATCGACAAGTTTATTTTTAAACTTTAGTATGGTTAGGGTTAGTTCAAATGATAGGTCAACTGTTTGTAATTGTTCCTGCAGTTGCCTGGCAATAAAGTCCATGAATGAGCGCATGGCTCTAAGATGGGTGCTCGAACACCAGTTCCACTTCCTGAAGGCTTTGTTCTTTGTCATGATGGACCTGACGGGAGAGGTATCCAGTGGGGCTGTAGACCTGGCAAAGTCCAACCTAGATTCAATGCTGACGATGTGTGCAAGAAAACTTGAGGGAGAGAGCGCCAATGAGGAGCTGGTGTATGTACAGAAGAAATCATTCCATGACGTAACGTATGAGCTTGTGCGGCAGGTGACATCACCAAATACTACGGTCAGAGAAACAGTAAGTGTCATATTCTTCCAGGCATGTTTACATGAAATTGTACTTCATAAATTAGGAGATGGTTATTAAAATCAAAGGTTATAAGAAAAATCAGGAGAATAGTGAAACAAAGAACAATGCTTTTGAAGAAATATTATCAGACTTATTTATACCATGCAGAAAATATATGCAAGTTTTAGCTAGAAAAAAAGGTAAACAGTAAATTTACACTGTGATTGATCAAGAATGGCTCTTTTTGAACGTACAATATACAATAATACAGGCAATGAAGTCACTGGAGACGCTAGCTCAGGTCACGGGACAGTCTGTTACAGCCATCATGGAACCTCATAAAGAAGTTCTACAGGACATGATTCCGCCAAAGAAGCACCTGCTGAGACACCAGCCGGCAAACGCACAGATTGGTCTCATGGTTTGTAATGCTTGACCTATATTTAGCATTCCACTATATGACTCTGTGTTTAATATAATCATTAATAAATGGAACTGTTTCAGAAATTCTTAATGTTTCCGTCCTTGTTTTAAAGACAAGATTATTGTATTGTAAAATTAATGTGGAATGTGCAGGCATCATTTCTTATAATGTCACCATTTTATAGTTTGGCAACTTTACGAGTATTTTTGTTACTGTGTGGTTTTAAAAATATACTTTTTCAAAACTTTACTAGAGTTAGGTCTAATAAATCTTTTGGTACATTTTCAGGACGGCAACACATTCTGCACAAGTTTGAATCCTAGATTGTTCACAATAGACTTGAGTATCACAGAGCATAGTGTCTATTTTTCTGAGGTAGGATTTTTATATTTTCTCATATATTAAATTATGTAATTAAGTGTCAGTGATATTGTTCTTCACAATATATGAATGCTTGCTTAAGATTGTCAGTATTTTCTTTTAGACCAGTGTTCTGATTGGTTAGATTTGAAAATCAACTTTGTTTTAACCAATCAGAAGTTAGGGATTTGAGACTGGTAACAGAGAAATGTTACATAAGTAGGGCAAAATTTCTCAGTGACCAGTGACTTTTCAGGAAAATGATAGTTATGAAAAGATTTACCATTTCATAAGCCCTTTGTTTCTTTTTGACCTAGTTTGAAATAATTATGAGGGAGTTATGATTTACATTATCCTGTGGGAAATGAGGTTAGATAGATCAGGACATTTGTATAGCCTGCATCCCTCCCTCCATAACTGTGTCTGACTAGTGTTATACCCCTTATATCATAAAACTATACTGCCAAACACAGAAATTATTGTAAGTGTGATAATAATAGAATGTGTTTTCACTGCAGCCTTTCATACATTGATGGTCATGGGTTAGAAAGTTGTCAGTTTCTTAGTGTAGGGAAGATTGGGGTCTAGTACAGGTCCTTCATACAAACAGTAGTTAGGTAAACTGCCCACCTGTAAAGTTCCGTTGAAATGGACATTTAACCCAAAGGAATAAAAAAAACAACAAGACCTATACATTTAGAAAAATTGAATTTTCCATTGTATGTTTACAGCTGCAGAATCTATGTGATGCCGAAGACTCTGTGTTACTCAAGTTACCATGTTATAAGTCAGTTACAAACTTGTTACCTTTGAGGAAGAGCGCTCTAAGTAAGTCAGATAATATGATATAAATCTGTTAGTTATTGGTAGGTCTTTATGACAAATAGGTCAATGTGCTACCTAAAGATAATTACTGTGGACATTAAAATTGTATACCTGCCTTAGTAGTCAAGTGACTAAAGTTGCCAACTTGTTTTCAGTAAACTTGATTGAGGACCATTGATTTGAGCTACCTGCATGACTTTTACGTTAGAAAGTTGGCAGTTTCTTACAGAGAATTGGAGTCTAGTACTGGTATTTCCCAGGAAGGATGGTTAGGTAAACTGTCCGCCTTTACATGACTGAAATACTGCTGAAACAGACATTCCACCCCGCCCCCGCCCCCCCCCACACACATTTTGTATTACATTAAGTAATCGTACAAATGTCACTAACCTAAAATTTCAGCAACACTAAATAACTCCTTTTAACTGTTACCTTGTTGGCGGCTAGTGGCTCTGTTTGCATCTGCAATCTGGACTGATATCTTGATCTGCATAAGCTGTCAGTATGAAAAGAAAGGTAACGGCACTTTGAAATGTGATAAAACCTGTATGATTTTAGGGGCACTTGCAGCATGTTCGTATATCTCAGCAAAGAGGGAGAAGATATTTCAAGTGCTTTATAAAGCATTGAACAGTAAAACCAGTGAGTTGCAGGAAGTAGCGCATGACTGCATGAAAAAGGTAAACTTTGCTAATTTGTATGTATAGAATTCTTTTTAAGTGTTTGTTCAAGTGATAAAATGGATTTTAATTCATATAGAATTATATATCGAGTCATCAAAAAAATAAGCATCTGGCATCATTGTACTTCATCGATTAAATTTGAAGACTTTTGAAAATATATGATTCCTAGATTCCAAAAACCCCATTGCATACATAAATGCTATCACTTGTTAACATTGAGAAACAAAACAGAAATATTTTGAGAACTTTTGGTCATGGCCACAGAAATGTAGAACAAAGTTCAAATTTTTTATTAATTTTGCTTTGCAAATTTACCCCGGGAAAGACCAAACCCTTTGGACTCAAATGAATGTAAGATGAATTTTCAAAGTGAAAGTTAGTTTGACAAGAGATTTCTGTTCCAGTTTATTTCCAGTGGTCACATAGAGATGGAGATTGTCCATAGTGCCATGCGCCCATTGCTGCTGATGCTCGGAGATTATCGTAACCTAGACCTCAATGTCATACAACGTCTGTCCAGTCTGACCCAGCTTTTCCCTAACACGTTTAATGAGAAACTCTGCGAACAGCTGTTGGTAAGTTACTTGTAATGTGTTAATTAGAGTTATCTCCTTTGAGTACTCTCTGAAAGAAAGTTGGCCATCTTATTTGGATAACTCTGCTTTTATCCATATATTTTTGTTCTGTAAGGCTGCTTGTTCTGATAAAAGCCTTTCTAAAATTTGATTGTCCTGACTTATAATTCACAGAGAAATGAGAAATTTCACAACTGATAATCTGGCATTTCTCCATACCAAACAATGATAAAGTCAAAGGATTCCAACTGATAACACCAATGCACATTTGGTCTACCTTTGGCTAATTATGACAAGGGAGAGAATTTGTGAGCTTCTCATGTCTCCAGTTGTTATTAGTTTAAGGTTTACTCAGCTGAAATAATGTAGAACCGTCTGTAATCATAGTCTACGATGTAATTCCAGAGATAAAGATTTGTAGCACCCCTTGGAACACTAAATGGTGTAGTTTAAAGTTGGTGAAAATATTTTAAAGCTTGTTCTTTTAGAAGCTTTGGAGGAACTTGCGTTCTTTGAATATTTAGAATCTTTCTAAAATTTGGGCTTCATTTACTGATTTTATATTGTAGACACACTTGAGGAAGTGGCTAGAGATAGCTGCCGGCAGTCAGAAGTCAGGCCAAGTACGAGCTACGGGACAGGTAATATCTCTAACTCTGATATTTTTTTAAGTATAAGTATTTACAGTCTTGACTAAAATCTTATGTAAAACATGTGCAAGAGTCTTTAATAGAAAATATACTGGAACTTATCAGTGTTGACCACATGTAAGCACATATAGTATGGTGGATCTGTTTTAATGAGTCATTTTATTTGTAGGAACTGAAGATATGTGCAGCAATTATCAACATATTTCATCTGATTCCTGCGGCCAGTAAGAAAATGATAGAACCATTGTTGAAAGTTGCGTTACATGGCGAGAAGTCTCTGTTGATGGAGGTATGTAAATCAGGACAGTTGATGATGAACGGTTAATTTTTGCATCACCTTTATTTTCTTGAGTTTTGCTATGTAGAGACTTAGACTTGTGGAGCTGCCTTGGTGACAAGGTAGAGCGTTTGCATCAGGATCCACGGGTCCCAGTTTTATCCCCACTAGTGCCAAGTATTGGTTGTGTCCTCAGGCAAAACACAGATAATTCCACACTGCCTCTCCCTCTCTAGGCAAGGTTGAGTCCATTTAAAGTCAGTTTTCGGAGCGATTACTGTAAGTTGTAAGAACTTTCGAAATTTTTAAATTAGCAAAGTGGAAAATTCATGAAAGTAGTGAAAAATTTAAATCACCAATATTACACAATTTACAGTAATTTCTCAACAGTAACGACTCATGAGATAGATGTGTCTATTTTACAGCCTGGAAGTCCATTCAGAGAGCCATTGAGAAAGTTTCTGGTACGTTACCCTGTACAGACGGTGGATTACCTGATGAATGACACAAACATCAGAGATATGCAGTATCTTAGATACTTTGTGGTATGTAGAAGTACTAGTGATGTAGAGAAACATCACTTGAATGTACATTGTTTGTCTTGTTGCTGGAATGTACTAGTGAAATAGTTCTTGTATCTAGAACAAGAACTTATAAACAGGCCTTCAGATTCCTTATATAATCCAACCTTTATAAATCCTAATACAAATACAAAAAAGTGAATTGGTATTTAGTCCTGATATTTTCTCAAACTTTGTTGATATGTCATGTCGAAGAATATAAAAAATAATTCAGTTGATTGAGTACTGTACACATAGGAATATTGGCGCCAATTTTATTTTTGGGCTATATTGGCAGTCGGAAACGTCTGCCAAATCTAGACAATGCTAATATAAATGATCGCCAATATACAACACAACCATTAGAGTTTTAATTGGGCAGATGTGCGATGATTTGCCAATTTAAGGCGCCGCCAAACTAGACGGTCACAAAATTTTTTAATTTTGGCTCCTTCAATTTAAAGCTGTTTAGAGTAGGGCAGACTATAGTCCTTGTCAAGCCTTACTTTCATATCAAGACAACAACAACAACAAAACCTAATTCGGCATCAAATATCATACAAGATTTATAGCCGATATCAAGACCTTGCTCTTGCATTAGAATAATCTTTTTCTTATCTGGAAGCTATAATGCTCTGTGGTAATCTCAAACATGATTGGTTAAGTTTTGTGCAGTTATGTTATCATCCTGTTACACTGGTATGCTTACATTTATCTGATTCAGTATCTGCTGTCACACAAAGATGGCCAGCCATCCAGAGATGTGATGAAGACCCAGGTGCTCAAGTTGATATCCATGCTAACAGGAAATGCCCAGGTATGAGTTACATGTACATGTATCTAAAGGTACACTCTTGTGTTGGACTGTATTATATTAATATATTAAGGGTAAATGACCCCTCTTCCTGACATCTTTATTTCTATTTCTTTGTCACAAAGGTGGACACAATATAGATGTTTGCATCTTATTTTATACATTTTTTTGAGAAAAAAAAAATATTTGTAGAAAATTTTATGTAAAGAGTTTTTCATGAAAAAAGATGGTCATAGTCAATAGTGATTGTATAAAAATTCTTGCAATGTAAGAAAAACCTAATGTATTTTAATATCTACCGGTATATTGATATGTGTTTTTGTCATTATAGCTTTTTCATTTGAATACAGTATTAAGAATCAATCAAAATGGACTTGTTTGATTGTTTTATATAATAATTATTAGTGTTGTAAACTAGGTACATTTCATGAAATTGCTTTTGCCTAATTTTTTTAGTGAGTTCAACTCATATTTTCAAAAGCCATCATCTCGAATAATGAAAAAATTGCCAGTATTTTAAGTTTTAAACTTTTTGCAAAAAAAAGCGAAAATAAACGTTTGAATTTTTTTTTTATAGTATTTGATTGAGTTTGTCTGCCTATCTGTGTATTCCAGGCTCAGTTGACACTGACAATAAACCAGCAGCAGAGTGTGTCACCATCAACCCGAGGAGAACTTGAGTACCAGGGTATAGTTCTTACACACACACTTGTCCGGTATGAGGACGAATGGCTGTCAAACCATCCCCAGCTGGTAAGTTTACATTGATAGCAGATTACTGACTGTACTTCTGTACACATACACTTCCTTTGTATTAATTGGAAGATTGACCATATAGATTCAATAGATAGTTCTATTTATAGCACAATATTTGCTGAGTTTTTAGCCTCTGTGACCTTCTTGGTTGACAATTATAATATTTTGTATTTTGTTGTTGCCATAGTTTGTTAATCTTCTGTCTATAGGTAACAAACCTGAAGAAAATCTGGGTTGCAGATGAATTCCAAGCTGACATCTCTGTAAGTAATTTAAGTAGATTTAGTTAAATACAGGACTCACCTCTCTGGTCAAGTGGTTATGGAGGAAGGAAGCCTAGCACTGCTCATTGTTGTTATTGTATGAGTTTTATGCCCATTTCGACCCTATTTCGGTCATTTTAAACAGGCAGACAGTTTACTTAACTATAATTCCTGGGAAGAACCAGTACTAGACCCCTATCCTTCTTTAGAAACTGCCAACTTTCTCAAATAAAGAAACATGGTCTGTAGCAGGGCTTGAACCCATGACTTTCAGTCTGAGAGGTTACAGTGATTTTAAGTCGGAGGATGTAACCACTCAACTACGGAGGCAGACTCCTAACATTGATCCTTCCCAAGAGCTATAGTTAGGTAACCAAGAGCTATAGTTAGGTAACCAAGAGCTATGGTTAGGTAACCAAGAGCTATGGTTAGGTTACCAAGAGCTATAGTTAGGTTACAAAGAGCTATGGTTAGGTTACCAAGAGCTATGGTTAGGTAACCAAGAGCTATAGTTAGGTAACCAAGAGCTATAGTTAGGTAACTAAGAGCTATAGTTAGGTTACCAAGAGCTATAGTTAGGTTACCAAGAGCTATGGTTAGGTTACCAAGAGCTATACAATGTAGTTAGGCAACCATGAGCTATAGGTAGGCAATCTTCAGGCCTGTAAATATGTAACTGAAATACTGTTGAAATGGACATTTAACTGGGAGGAAAAAAGATTACATACATGTACACATTCATGAATTAAAGTGTCACACTCTTCCTTGTCCCTGAAACTTTTAGCTTTGGCTGCTCAGAGTTTATTATTGGAATTTCTTTCCAATTATGTGAGGCTTTTAGCTCTGCTTGTTTTAAACAACATCGTCCGGTCATTGTTTTACTTGACATATATCTGCCCATTGTTCGTTAGTCCTTCCATGAGAACCTGCCTGTTAGACTTGTGCTATTTATTGCAGCCATGGAAATTGACCTTGCCTAAGGTTGTTTGTGTTAACCAATTCTTTTATTTCCTTCTTCCAGGTACAGGATATCGCAGACTACATCCATTGGAAGGTGCCATCAATGGTTGTGAAATGTTTGCTCAATTATTTCAAGTAAGTAAAGTACTACCCAACATTGCATGACTGCGATCTGAAAAACAGACACAAATTCATCTTAAATCATTTGACATCTCGTCTTCAGAGTTGTGAAAGTAAATGATGAAGATAATTACCTTAATATACATTGAAGGACATGTTTTGTTTCTATTTCAGACATAATACAAATGAGACAGAGCTACTGTTTCATGTTCTTCGATGTTTCACCTCCAGACACGTACCCCAGTACCAGTTTGTGAAGGATTTTCTCGACAACACCGTGGCTGCTGTAAGTATATGTGTATTGTTCAACCTATTGAATGACAACTGGCTCCGCCTATCAACCAGTGGAGACTATAATCAATCAGCCTGCATATGGTGATTCTGCACATATTTTCTTCTTAATGAATAAAGCAGAAAGTTGACCATGTTCAAGCTTCATGTTACTTTGGTATGATTGTCTGTGACAGTTGAGTGTGTTCTAGTGGTATTTGAGATAGTACATACATGTACATATAGTCATGTGACTAACAAAACAGTTTGCTCTGTATTATTGATATTTTTATTCTCATTTTTACAGAGTTATTCTGTCGAATGGAAAAGGAAGGCTTTCTTCCGGTTTGTAGATGTTTTCCATGATGCTGCCTGGAACCAGGTCCTCAAGGCTAAGGTATGGTTGTATACTATGTCAGATAGTCATCGAAACTTTTCACAGGGCATCATCTGTGGGTGAAATAGTCAACAAATATTTGTTGAACTTTCGAATGAAGAACTAAATATTGTATAAGTAAAATCTATTCTAGAGACTCACAAATTTAATTATTTAAGTGTCTGTTGATATGTGGGGTTGTATTGTTTCGAGCTGGCTGCTTAGTGCCGAATCATACTGAACCTTGAGAGTGATCCAGCACTATGCAGTCAATCAGAAAAGATACGACTACAAATGACAAAAAAGAGTGGATGTATTTTTCTTGTACAACTGTAATGGAGAAGTGATTTGCTTTGAAATATAGTGGAATGGTATTCATCACAGTCAGGCTATACAAGTCCATTTCAGATTAACAGTAATGGTTAAACACATCACATTGAAAAAATATAATGATCATGTGACTTATTTTATATCTTTCAGATTATACAATATGTTCTCCTTCCCTGCTTCCAACAATCGTTTGAATCAGGTGATGGCGAGAAATTGATCGGTGGACCAGCGCAACCTGACCAGGATAATCCGGACAATATCGTCAGTGTGTTCATTAACAAGGTTATAGATCCAGAAAACCCGTTCGGGAACTCAGATGCTGTGAGGATATTATTGCTGCAGTTTTCATCACTGTTGGTGGAACAAGCAGCACCGCACGTTCATGATGCCGCTAACAAGTAAGTCAGCAGGGAAGGCCAATTAACTATTAATATAATTACACTGAAACAGTTACTTGCCCTTGGATACAAAGATTCTTACATTTTAATCAAAATCTGTAATGTACCAGTATTACCCTGTTAAATACGCCTCTTGAATAATTTTGCTTATTATCGATTGCATCAGCAATGTTGGAGTGATGTATAAATAACACAGGGGAAATTATGTTTTGAAAATTGTTTCAGAAAACAAGGTAACAAGTTGAGACGTCTGATGACGTTTGCCTGGCCATGCCTGCTGATGAAGAACTGTATAGATCCCGCCACCAAGTATCATGGCCATCTTCTGCTGTCGCATATAATCGCAAAGTTTGCTATCCACAAACGTATTGTTTTACAGGTATGTTGTGACAAAAAATAAGTGTCTTTCTGTTGACTCCAGTCTCTGCTACTCTCAATGTTCCACAGAAGGGCAAGCTCTATAGCTTGGTTTTGAACACACTTTATCTGTGCTAAACATTCTAACAGCAAATTATACCATACAATACATCTTAATTCATCAGACAGTGAGTCTAAGCCCATGAGAGCGTGTTTGACGCACTGTCTTACTCATTGTCTGAGATGGGTGTTATAGATAATTTAGTAATGATTATTATTAAGCCACACTTTACAAAGGTATATTTTGTGTCTGTACCAGAACAGATTGCAATTAATACTGATAGGTCCAGTCTGTGTGGGATGGATCGTTTCTTTCTCTGACGCAAAGACATACAAGTGCCTGTACAAGAGGTATTAGACTGGACTCTGTTGTGAAGTGGCTTATGGTCACAGACTTAAAATCACCAGACCTGCAAACTGATTCAAGGTCATGGGTTTGAGCCCTGCCATCAACTTGACTCTTAGTGTAAGAAAGTTTGCAGTTTACAAGTTTCTCATAGATGACTGTCCACCTGTTACTAACAGAAGTTATGTTGAAACTGGCTATAGACCCCCTCAGAAAAAGTAAAAAGCGCTGATGATAAATAAGAATAACTACAGAAGTATGGACAATTCATACAGCAAGACAAAGTTTTTTTGTATTTTTTTGCGACAGGTGTTCCATAGTCTCCTGAAGGCACATGCTGTTGAAGCTAGAGCTGTGGTTAGGCAGGCATTAGAGATCCTTACACCAGCCATGCCTGGTAGGATGGAAGACGGAAATGTGAGTGAATTGTTTTTATTTATGTGTGTAGGAATAGTGATACTATAACAGAATTTTTCTTATTTCCTTTAAATATGCAAAATGTTTTTATCTAGACATTTGATGCAGTATTCTGCTTTTAGGATTTTGTTCAATATCTGAGTGAATGTTACTTTGTATTCATCGTATGAGCACCACTTTAGGTACTGGGAACCAGCTACAGTAACCACAGTAACAGACTTTGAGACAGGTTGTTAATAAAAAGAGGTGTAAGGATACAAATATTTTCTTGAAACCAGTCTCAGATTATATCTGGCTTATGGTTGGTCAAATTTGAATAAAATCTATCCAATCAAGGCCAGAGAGCTCATAGACTGGTTTGCATTGGGTTTTTTTGTAATAAAAAAAACTTAAAACACCAATGAATTAACCATCAGCATACTGTATCAAGAATCCTGATACATGTTGAAGTAAGACAAGGTTCCTGTATATTTTCAGGGCATGTTAACTCACTGGACGAAGAAAATTATTGTTGAGGACGGACATTCTGTCGCCCAGCTCGTACATATATTACAGTTGGTTGTACGACATTTCAAGGTGTATTACCCAGTTCGCCATCATCTTATACAACACATGGTGAACTCCTTACAGAGGCTGGGCTTCACACAGAGTGTAAGTAGCTTGAAATGGGGAAGCATATAATGATTATATGTGACTGTACACATAGATTAATTTTATTCACAGTACTAGCTGGACAAAATAGAGATATGTCGTAATGAATTTGCTACAAATAGAGGAACAAAAAAGTTCAAAGTGCACTAGTATCCAATAAAACTGTGATGAACACTCAATATTAAAACTAGTTCAGTTATACTTAAAAATGGGTCATTCTGGACTGGGCCTTTCTGGAAGTGGGCTGTTCTGGTACTAAACCACATGGATTCACCTGTACATTGTAGTTAAGAACTTTCTTTTCTTTCAGGCAACAATAGAGCATAGGAAGTTGGCAGTAGATTTAGCAGAAGTGATAATCAAATGGGAAATACAGAGGATCAAGGAGGATAATGACTCTACGGATGTAAGATTGTATTTTATCTTATCTTTTCTGGTACACACGCACTTGCAACCTGTTTTTTGTTCTTTACAGATCTTCCTCCATTTGGAATATGGAAAGACTTTCTAGTCTAATTTCAAACTGAGGATGAAGAAAAATCAGATTCTCATACCCATGTTACATGTAGGAAAGTGAAATATACAGAACCTACAATTGAGTACCAGTCTCAAATCTTTGGCTTCTGATCAGTCAGATTTTAAAATCATGTGACTCATAGCCAATCAAAAGCCAGATATTTTAGACTGGTATCAGAAATAAGTTTTAAAACTTACTCCTAAAATCTCTGGTAGGCAAGAGACTGTAGCAGATTTTTGCAGTGGAAGGACTGTAGAAAATGGCACTTCCCATCTAGTTCAATTCAATTCAATTCTGTTTAGCCCATAAGTAATAAAAAGTAAAATAGATTGCATCATTTTCATTTTAATTGATATGTTTTGTTGTTTTTTTCATTTTAATTGCCTATTTTTTTCTCTTTGATGTCTGACTTGTTTGCAAATGACAGTGGTCAAACTGATTCTCAAGTCATGTACATGTTAAATATACATGTATGTAATTGTAAGTAGTGTCTTCATATACAGAGCTTGTTTTTTGTGTTATGTTTTCAGGGGTCCATGGAAGTCAGTCCAGGTTCTGTGAAGAGGGCAGGTTCAGTTGACCCTCCTGGTGAAGTAAAGAAGGCCCGCTACTCAACCGGGGCTGTTGGAAGCCCAGACCCATCGATTAAATCCACCGAAGGTTGCAAACCATTAGAGAAGCAGTACTGTGATGCTGTGGTGAACTTCCTGCTGAGAATTGCATGCCAGGTAGATGAGAATAATGTCTCTACTTTATGTTTATTACATATCTCCCGAGTGTGTAAGCAAACTTTCCATTGCTCAAGCATTTCAGTAATTTTCATGATAAGTTTGAGCAACACCATGAGTCTGTAAACGTTCACATACCAGTACTACTACATGGAAGCATTATTATTTCTCCAGATTGTCAACGTATCTTTCACTTACATTTAAATCACACAAGTAGTTTTGTTATTTTCATTTAAGTTACTAAAATTGGCAGTTTCTTACAGAGGATAGGAGTCTAGTACTGGTTCTTCCCAGGAATGAAGATTAGGTAAACAAGCCTGTTAAAATTACCAAAATACAGTTTGACTCTTACAACAACAACGGCATTTCAGAAACATAACCTTACTTATGTTTACTGTGCTGGTGGCAATTGATTCTAACTTTGTAAGCAGTGCAGATCATGATCAGACTACAACTCCACGTAGTTTGATCATGATTTGTGCTGGTTCCTGTTTAATTAATAAA
>JAFMSR010000013.1:31002563-31054497 GCA_022818135.1 Saxidomus purpurata
TTTGTCTTTAATAGTAATTAATTATCTACATGTGTATCAGGAAAACAAACTTGATCCTTGTTTTTCTTATGAATATTTTACTCGAATTATTGACAGTTATTCACTGGCCGAGAAAGTATAAATAGTCTACACTTCTAATCAACATCAATTTGGAGGTAACAACATATTATGTTGATAGTTATGAATTATATACGGACTTAAATTATTAACCCATTCAAGAAAAACTGAAAACGCAGGAGTATTTTATTGTCTATTCTCATTCTCACTATATAGCTCAGTGAATTTGAAATTATCGCATTACAAATCAAGTCAAATGACCAAAAAGACCGAAAATTCCGGAAAATGAATTCATAAAGTTTTCTTTGAAAGCTTGTTTTCAGATTCCAGTTATATTGTTACACCTTTGTACTATGTATGTATATATATACAATTATTTTCTGTATTAAGCCTGGCCAGGGTAATGCAATTGAAGGAAACTTATTATCTCGCTGGATATGTCAAGCATTTATGACTGACTGTGAAAATATGTCATCAAACCATTTTATTCAACAAACTACATGTATGTATTTATTTTCTAAATACATAGCATTTTCTCAGTCCAAAATGTTTCCATTCTATGTGTGGCATGCTCCTTGGTGACGAAGGAAAATACTGTGATCTTTGCAATGCGCACTATGGTATTCACATAGGTTACCTACAAGTAACAGGTTTTCATATTTGAATAGTTTTCATTCTTAAATGTGTTTGTTGCAGGCAAGGCAGCAACAATTTAATTAAGAATTCATTGATCTTATTTAAGTCATATAAGAACTCACAACGACGCCAACTTCTCGATGTAGCTAATGCATATGAGAAAAGAAACAGATAAGCGAACATGTTAAACTGACGCAAAATTTCCGTAAATGCAAAAGTGAAGAATATGTTAATAGGAATTTACATACAATATGAAATTAACAAAATTCATATACCGTAAGTTACGCCATCTGACCCACATACAGGTTGCCAATTGGCAGTACAGACAGCGTTTGCGTGGCAGGGCTCAATCTGCTGCTGACGTCGATTTACAGAAGCTCCGAACACAGTATCTGAAAAGACCACAGAAACGTCACGAGAATAACATGCAAAATAATATAACATTTAAACCTGTGTATTTCATTCTGACAGAACTCATTGTACTCATTTATATACTAGATACTAGTGTGATACAAATACTAAACAGATATACAGGTATACATATATACATTTTGTATTACCAATCATTTATATACATCCAGCTATTGACAAATATCTTAATTACAATGATTATTACCAAACATTTCTAACACACTGGTTATAGTACCTATATAACGATATCTCTGTAACAGGTGTTATTGCCAAGTATAGCACTTGTCAAAGCACTGATATAAGGGGTCCGACCAGCAACATCATGTAGCCCCCGAAACTATAATAACTTTATTTACAATTTTCGGTTGTGCTGGACACAAGTTAACCTGTTATAAAGTCTAGTTTAATTACAATACGAGTAAGTAATTACTTAACTATAATCTACAAATACAAAGTGTTTTCGACTTACATAACGAAATGAAGAGGCATAAGAACACTTTCACAAACATGGTTGTACACACGCGCTACTTATGTGGAATAAAGGATTGTACTTTTATCAAACGTCTGCTGATAACGAAAGGTTGTAAGATAATAAGCTTTATTTGGTAATAATGACTAACACTGGGAGTGCACTCTCATTATCTGATCTACATGACGAAGTTGTTGTTTTTTTATATTTCTTAATCGAGTTCTATTTTCCCTTATAGTATTTGTGTACAGTCAAACTTAACAAAGACCACTGACCGGAAGAAACTATGGTGGTCGTTGTTAACGGATGGTCTGTATAAACAGGTGTTTCCAAAATAGCTGAATAGTTTTTTTCCGGCTTGTCTTTAAACACAAAGTGGTCTTTATTCGTAGGTGATATTTAACACTGGTCTCCGAATTCATTTTATTTACTACATATTATATTACATGCATTCTGTTCATTCTGCTTGAAAATATGTCCGTTTACTGCTGCTAGCTTTAAAGATGTATGTAATGTATTTTAGAGTTTTATCGCTGGTACCGGATAATTCATATGATCAACGCCCCTAGAAGAGTTTAATTATTTTAGGTTTCGGGGAAATTACAAGATACAGAACGTGTTCCGTTCCAGAGACACCCCCTGGTTCTTTAACATACCCGGTGTACAGCACCGACACGTGGGACCTCGTTTTTTAGGTCTCACACGAAATACCATTCTTTATGTTAGTGGATGAGCGGGAGATTGAAACTGGATTACAAGTCCTGTGCGTGACCACTGGACCACTGATACGTTTCTCGCTCTAAAGAGTCAAGTGTCTCACAAGAAAAACACCTTACATTTACAGAGCGCAATTGTTTGTACCTTGAGTCACAGTCAACAAAATACATCATCTGGTTCCATGCGACAACACATTTTGTTCAAGTCACTCATTTTCACCTGGTAGAAATCATTCCGTTCCCAAAATAACATTCTCATTATACATTGAACATGTATTTGAAACGGGAAGCCATTTTGTTATGACGAGTTATTCCCTTCTGTCTTCAGAGACCCATGTATATAATAGGGAATACATCTAACTGGTTTGAACAAATCACTTTTTCTAATATCTTAATTCCTCCTTCGTGGTCAAGTGGTTAGAATCACAGAATCCTCTCATAGATGGAGGTCACGGGTTCGAGCCCTACTATTGACAATGTCTCTTTATGTGAGAAAGCTGGCAGTTTCTTACGGCGGCAAGGAGTCTAGTACTGGTTCTTCCCTCTTCCCGGGAAAGATGGTTAGGTAAACTGCCTGCCTGTTCAAATGACCAAAATACGGCTGGAAAATACGGGAGCAACGAGATACTGTTTTCTGAGAACAGGATATGAACAGATCATTCGTGGAGAAAAGCATTCATATTTTACTGTTGTGGCAGGCCATTACTAAGATCGTCAACAACAATATCAAAAACACACATTGTCTTTATTTTATTGGTTAAAGTAATACATTGAAGCACCAAATGACAAACTAGAACAATCTCTAATTGCCGGTGCAGGACCCTTGATGTACAAGCTGCAAATGCGGATCTCTGCAATGAGCCGCGTGGAACTTACATTTGTTACCTGTAAAGTAAAATAAATGTTTTACTACAAAAATAGACCTTTTAACAACAGATATCTTTTTCTCTAATCTTGTAGTAAGACGGGGTTTATTACTCCTATATCAAAGCGATACTAATTTCAAAAAGAGGCTCTAAATATTGATATAATATTAAAACCAGTTTTTATTGTACGTCTGTATGTCCGTTCACCATAAAGTATATTCAGTTTGTCACCAGTACATTCTGTATCAGGATTTTAATCACAACCAGCTGATCTCCTTAATTTGAGAAGTCTTAGACCAGTTAATTAAGTCAGTCGGACACAGAAGGGAATCCTTTCGTTTCACTTAAATCTTACAAAAAACGATGTTATCTTTGTTATTAGTAAGGCTATGGCGTTGTTCAATGAGGCAAACATGTTTGTTCTCTGTAGATTTTTTCTTTCACGTTCAAGAAACTGAATATTACATCTAAGGCAACTAGCATATGCAAAAACTGGACGTTTCGGTTACTGGAAATATTTCAAATCCTTATACATACGAGTTAAAATTGCTGTTCCAAGCGATTTCAAACACTCAATGTCATGATGAAACTCTATGCGTGTGTATTAAAAATATATTAGGCCTACTGTAAAGAAATACACAAAACATCGTCACCATATGTTTTTCCGTCCGAGCCACATAGGGGAGCCCATTCTTCAGTGCAAAACAGCGGGCATGAGTCTCCAACTGCCCGTTCCGCTGGCTGGTGGCGCACTACCGATGCTCCAAACACACCTGAAAAAAAGAAAGAAACATAACAACACAAATTCTCTCTCTTTAAATATGTAATGTCTTGCAAGAAATGAGCATATTTCTAAAGATAATTCAATTCTATATGTTCACTACACGTTTTATTCATTACTGCGTCTATACTTACATGCAACGACAAGAAAACAAATGAATATTTTTGCAAACATTTTTAAGTATGTAAGTATATTCCCAGTCTTTGCCAAACTTTTCTAAAATTGTGCCATTTAATAATATGTATATGTACTGATAAGATATCGTTTTCAACAAATCGTGACTAAATTTTGTACTGTTATCAACATTATAAATCTGTTCTGTTTTCCTATCTGTAAGAATGTAATGTTATACATGGTTAGAAGTTTCGTCACTTTGTTTTATTTCCCATATGATGAAATGTCCAAAGTATACGCAGATTGTAACTAGAAAAGAACCTCATATTAATCTCATTACCAGCATTTAAAAAAAAATTCATCAGATTGTCTCCCTTGAGTATACATTCATTATATTCCATGTCTGATTGGATTGCCTCGCTTAGACAGCGCGTGATATCATGACAAAAACACACGCAATCAGTTTGCTATAATATATTAATAAATAAATGGATACATTAACGTTAGTATAAGTAAACATGTACAGTAACATAGACAAGTACATGTATTTAAATAAATGAATCAAGCATTAAACAAATTTATTACAAATGTGATGTCGCATGTGCCACTTGATGTATTCCTGTATTTTTTGTCATAAGACCACCCTTCGGACCACAATAAAGTGGTCTTGATATCAAATAGTCTTTTCATCGATATATTTTTACTATAGAATGGACCATTTGATTCCGAAATGTTTGGTCTTAATATAGAGGGCGGTCTTTAATCGGGTGGTCTAAATAGTGGAACTTTAATAAAAATAATTATGAGCGTAACTTTTGAATATAGAGGAACCGGCTATTTTAAACCTTAGCCTGCTAAATTTCTACCGCGAATGGACGTGTCAATCATTTCTGCAATGGACGTGTCAATCATTTCTGCAATGGACGTGTCAATCATTTCTGCAATGGACGTGTCAATCATTTCTGCAATGGACGTGTCAATCATTTCTGCAATGACGTGTCATCATTTCTGCAAGGACGTGTCAATCATTTCTGCAATGGACGTGTCAATCATTTCTGCAATGGACGTGTCAATCATTTCTGCAATGGACGATTGACACGTCACTTGTAGAAATTTAGCAGGCTAAGGTTTAAAATAATATCAGTTCGTTCTGGACTGGGTGTCTAGTGAAAATCTAGTGACATAATAGCGAACAGTGGAAATCATGACCAAAATAGAGTTAACTCTTCTATTTAGTGTTTCCCTTGCATCAGCCACCAAACAGCTGGTACAGAGTACTGCGTTATTTTAACGAAGAAAGTTACATGCGACTTATTCCTCTCTGGTGTCTTTGGAACAACCGCCCTCAGTGGATAGAAATATCAAAGAGTTATATAATATTAGTAGAAATTATTTAAATTCTGTAAATAACATACTCATCACGTGGTAATTCTCTTTAATCGATCGTTAATCAATTTTGGACTGGAGTTTATGGTCAAATAAGTATTTATGAGAAATACACACAATTTAATTATATTTGCTGATGTAAATGCCCTTTCAGACATGACTTATCAGTATGACAGGAGGAGAAGGTCAACATGGGAAATAATAAACACTTACTACAACAATCAATCCCCTGCATGTGGTGAGAGCATTGTCTTCTTCCCCGACAACACCCGGCTAACTTGGTATGGGCACATAATTCATAAATATGTTCAATGATTATTGCAAATCTACTACCTCATCTATTAACTTATATGTCTTAATCAATTAAAGCATTTTGATTTATGATTGGTAGGGATGGTAATGCCTGGTCAAGGGTCATCATCAATTTGAAATTTTAAATGGTTAGGTTGGACAAATCACATGGTTTCTCATTTATTTTTTGAAGAAACATTTAAATTCACTTCCGTTAAAAACGCTTTTATTTCTCCAGTGCATTGAACTAGATTAAGGCGCTAGTTTTATTCCACGACATTCCATGCTAACACCAGACTACAAGTCACTTATTACATGTATATCATTACATTTAGTGGTATAGAGATACTGGTATCAGTAAAGGTACGTGCCAGCCAAAGAACCCCAGGAACAAAGTGTTGAAACAAGCCTTGATATCGGACCGAATTATCGTATTTATATCAACGTCTAATTCACTCGTTGCACAAAAATAGACACGTCTTTCAATCCTTGACTTTATGGAAGTTGACTTTGTCACATTCCTTTGTCATATCTGAACGGTCAGTACATAGATGGTAAAAGAAACGCAACTTGGTGCCCTCTATACAGGAAGAAAGGGCATTGTAACACCGGATACAGTTCCTTTTCAAATACAGCTCCTAAGTGAGCTGTATTCGGTGCACATTAACGAATACAGCTCCCCGGGGCTGTATTCGAAGGCGTTCACTATTCTAATAAAGGGGCTGTCGTTTCTTGTACCTTTTCATGCCCCCACCCGTATCATTCGTTTATACAAATACGCGGCAAAGAATTTAACAAATCCATACCGCTATTTAGGATGCAGTACTTAGCCCTGGGATGTCTGTCATTTTGTCCGCACGTGTTGGTCGGACAGTTGAATGAACATTTGAAGTTCAATGACTTTTTTGCTGATATTGAAGAATTATTTTCTTCCAATAAACCATCATTGTTTTCATATGACGAAAGCATATAAAGCAAAATAAATATTGACGGAATGAAGCTCATACACATTAGGGTGTGCGGCCTGACAGACGAACAGATAAGACAACAGACGGGGTAGGACAACATACAGATAGTGGGACAAATAGACGGACGGAATAGAAGTAGGCCTAACATAAGTATATTGTATTGAACATGTGTTAGATGCTTTCAGGCATTTAAGGTTCCTAATTTCTATCCGAAGACATTTAAAACACAGGGATCATGGTTCTTTATATATTCTAATAAAGCAAACATAAGAAGCTTTATTCGAATTTGCATATGCTTTGCTTCGAATACAGCTCCGCTATACCAAGGGAGCTGTATTCGTTAATGTGCACCGAAAACAGCTCCCCGGGGAGCTGCATTTGAAAGGAGCTGTATCCGGTGTTACAGAGCTTAAGCATCTTTGTGTTGTTTAAGATTTAATGGAGTGTTCCTATTGTAATTATCCGCTCCCAATTTATCATAAAGATTGCATGTACACAAACCCAGAACTTTTCTTTAAACTTCGGTATAGAGCGGTAATTCAATAAAAAGAAAACGGGTAGAGAGATTTACCGATGTTTGTTTACAGAACATCTGCTCCTCCGTACACACACGTTAAATTCTGACTGGCAGAATGTAATAAAGGTAGAGCCAACCTTTTAAAAAAAAAAAGTCCCGGCCAAAACCCACCTATTATGCGGAAATGTTCGTAATCTTGCAAAGTTTAACCGCACAAATTCTGAGATAGCTATGAATCTGTTAGAAAAAAACGAAACAACTCAAGACCCGCATGCTTTCCACCCAATGATCAGTTGGCAGACGGCGAAAGGTCGCGTAACTATAAAACACTTTTTGAAACGCTTTAATGGTGAAGATATGTCAACAATTTAGATCGGTTTGTTACTTCAGATGAGACAGATCATCTTCACGAACTTGGAACAAAATCTCTAAGACGACAATGACTTGCACCTGGGTCACTACGACCGCAATCATCTACTATAGCAACAATGCCAACAGTTTCTTTTGGACGTAAAAAGTGTTCTACTTCTTGATCTATCTTCAAAGAGTACTACAATGAATGGAACAAACTAAGCCAATTTACTTCATAAACTTTAAGCTTTAACATTTTCCATATCAAGCCAATACTAGATATCTGGCACCAAGCTTACGGTCCAGCTGTGGGTCACACTTTCTGCACCAAGCTTTCGGTCCAGCTGTGGGTCACACTTTCTGCAGGGTTAATTGAAAAGGTCACAATAGCTACACTGCAGATTTGTATATTGAAAACACCAACAAGTTGTAGAAAAATCACCAAAAGTCTGATCGCACGTCCTGTGATCTCTATCTTAAACATTTCGCAACCAGTCATGACTTAATTTTCTAGGCATAACGCCCAAGCAAAATTCGAAAACAAGCTAAATCAGTTTACACTCTGTAAAGTCATGACCCATTATAAGTTGTTTTTTTTCTCCGCATTCGCCTCGTTTCACAAAGTACATGTATGTCATCAACGTATATTGTCATTACAATTTCAGTAAGTAGTCATACTGGTCCAGTTATTTTTAAATTATGACTTTTGACATGGTATAATCTTGATTACCATCGTATTGACGAGCTTATATTGTCACAGTTTAGAACTCTTGTTCCAGATCACTTTAAATTGGCAATGAAATGAAACTGAAATGCGTTCAAAGCATTCATGATAAATAGTTATTGAAATTAGCTACTATAATACAAGCAAGAGTAGCCTTTAAAAAATCAATATTTGCCAAACTTGATATATGGATCAAATTGAGTCGCTTTTTCGAGTGTTTTGCATATAAATATATTTTGTTTCAGTAACACAAACTGCTTCTTGGTTTAAATTCTCATATGCGTACAATTTGTGCTTAAATACTATATATTCAAGAAGAAATAAAACATTGAGAGGACATGATTACAAAATTTTAAACCCGAATATTGACAGCGCTTTCAGTACTTTGATTTTATTTTCATGTTTTCTTTTTCAGCACATTATATGAATATTATGTATTGATGTCTTTTATTTAGGGTGCAGTCTCACTTACAAATGTTCACGTACGTTTGAACCAGACAGGGCTGTCTGGAATGCTTACTAAAAGTCTATTCTGATAAACGAAAGTGAAAGATTCTCCCCGTGGTAAGGCCTGATAATATACTTTTATTGTAGTGCTGAAGATAGTTCTGGCAAATGTGTCACTGATAAATGCCTATTAGAGTTCCTTGATGCTAGGATACACAAATCGATCGTGCTTTTCAATGCATAGGCTGTATATAAGAATAGTTTTCATTCACATTTATGTCACTTCCGTTATAAATTGCAGACGATTAAGACCCTACTTCCGGTTGAATTCAGAAATCTGTTCCACTTTGGTATCATTATGTTTTTTTTTGTCCGAGACATGTGAATCCTTGGTTAGAGTTATTGTAGTAGCTGACTTGAAATTACTGCTACCGCCCATTGATTGTGGGTCATTGACCCAAATTGTACCACTATCGACCATGTCTTTTTATCTTACTGAGGATAGGAGTCTAGTATTTGTCCTTCCCAGGAACAAAGGCCAGGTACTCAGCCGGTCTGGAAATAAATGAGACACTATCGACACTGCTCACCCACGGCTCTTCCCCCCCCCCTCCCCCTCCCCCTCCCCCTCCCCACCCAAAAAAGAAAAAGAAATGTGCGTTCTTTTCTTTAAAAAAGAAATCAATCTTGTACTCGGTGAAAAAGTATGTTTTCTACTTCTGGTTGGCACCACTTGTTTTGATACTGGTTGACCTTTTTCTTACATAATTAAATCATAGCGCTGTGAGCGCTGAAGGCCTGGGGCCTATAGATTAACTTCCCTAAAAACAACTTTTGACCTTCGTGATTTACGCTGAACCTTACCTAAAGCGCGGGTCGAAATGTGCATAGGGCGAAATTTAGTATATGACACAGAATTAATGATTCACAAATATATGGGCGGCAGGGAAGTTTGTTTTATTATAAAACGTACTTTAAATGAAAAATAATTACATGGTCAACAATATCAATTGTTTGAGAGAACAATAAAAATAATTCAATCTGCGCTTTGTTCAACTTCAAGCGATATCTGATGATGTGGATCGAAAATTATTGTGTACCAAGGACAAGACCTTGAAACAGAAATAAATAAAGCAATACCAACAATGAAATATAAATACAGTACTGTACAATGTGTATAACAGGGAAAACCAAAAATGATTCTTGGTTACCTTGTAGTTGTAATCGGTGAAACCGTTCACTGGGCCTTGACATGCAGCGTCCTCGATAAATGGCGGGTGATTTTGATCACGTGGGTTCCTTCTCGGGAATGTACGTAAATTGTATCCTTTTTTTTAAAGAAATTTATTTTTAGGTAAATATATATGTAATCATTCGTAAATAAGAAAGTTGTCAATGAAATAAAATCAGAAATTTGAAAATCAAACTACAAACTCTTATATCGAATTCCGTACGTTTCCGTAAATTTCCGTAAATATCCGTACTTTTCCGTGATATTCCGTAATCAGCTTACAGCGCAGTAATTTCTTAAACAGAAAAAATTGTGTAATGCAGCCCGTAAGCTATAGACATTTCTGCAATCGTTTGAAGTTGTATGTACTGTTTTTATTTGTAAAATGTGTTTATCGTATGCGACATTCAAACAAAAGATTGATCGGTCTGTCTTGCACTACGTTCCCAAAGTGCATGTTTACAGTTGTTATTCGCACATAGCACAGTTAAATTGTCTGCAGTGTTTGAAATGTGGTATGCAAACTTAGGCCTAGGAGACATTCAGCCCCCAGGCCAAAACCAAGTATAAGTAACTTGTCTACAGTAACAGGGCTATTTTGGCACATAAACTTAATTCAGGGGTAGGTCTTTCTCTATACCATACGGCACTCGAAACTCACGTGTACATACATTGTACCAATTGTGTATGAAACAAATGTATATTGGAAGTGTCACTAATGCAAATTATACATAAATATCCTTTACAGTAAAAAAACAGCCTGCACAAATATGAATATTACCAAACCTCCGTCTTAATAATCATCATGTTAAATGCTCAGCATTAGTTAGTCTATGTATTAATTAAGTGAATTTGTTAAACGTGTGAGTAATGCAGTTTAACTACCCAACCCGAGCTCTAAAACACTATACGATCACCATAGATGAAAGAAAATGATACATAAAATCATTTATGACACTTTTGTGTGCAAGCTTAGGCAATGAAACTATAACTTCTGACAGAAGATAAAAAGATAATAACGTGAACTATATTGGAAGGCATTCTTTCGATCTTCTTGAAGCTGTATATTGTATATAAAGAAATACCCGTGTAAAATCGTATATTATGACATGTAGAAATATGCGGAAACTATGCATTATTATTTAGATGTTTTACTTTAATGATTGATTGTAGGGTAAAGCCATCGTTTCTTTGTAAGAGACTGTAGTAGTATTAGACCAATCATAAGTTCCCTACTGGTGAAACTTATTTCAAAACTGAGATAAAATATCATAGTAATACTTCGAACCGGAAGTCGTTGGCAAGAAAAAGGATTTCGGCCTCATTAGCCTAGGGACCAGCAACAGATAAATGATTAATAAGAACAACATAGTCGTTACCAAGGTAAAAATGGCTACCAACATTTGTTTTCAAAGTCAGTCACATAATTTATTGGAGCAGAAATGAAATCAATACCATTTAAATTGACACGTGTATTCAGTTCAATAACTAACGAAAGAACCTTATATGTTGGAATAAAGTCTTTAACCCAGAAACACGTTATACGTGTAATGTAGCAAACGCCGGGGTAACAGAATATATAAGAATTATTTAGCAAATCCTGTCTATCTATATGAAGTTTTGAATATCTATTAAGACTTTGTTAGCCGTCCTAGTTTAATACAAAAACTTTCCAATTACAAATTGTACCTCTAAAGCCATTTAAGTGTGGTTTAATCGTGTTGTCTGTCGTACAAATTGCATAGATATCCGGAGACTAATGTCCTTACACCGGTTTCTGTCGAGGTTTTACAACTTTGCAGACAATTTTATTTACTGGAAACACCCTATGACATATAGATGTTGGCACTTGTACTAAATCTGTTACTGTATATTTGTCTTTTATCATTAACTCAGACACTTTATTGTATTGTATTGGAATTCAGAACAATGCTTTGATTCCCTGGTATCAAAAAATTTCCGAGTGCAAAACAAGCGCATGTATTTGTATGAGTGGCATATCAAACCAAACCTGGACTACTTTAATCGCGTTACTTTATTGTATTTGCCTACTTTCATAATGTATTGCGATACTTTTTACAGTTAGAGTGGGCTTTCACTATGAGTAACAGAAGTAAGAGCTAAATTATCAAACTGAATATGAAAGAAAAACGCGAGACAGAATGAATATGCTGATTAAAATATATCGGACCTTTCGAAAAGTAAATCAATGTTAAACTTTGTAATACGTCAATAAGTATTATCATGGTCGCCAAGTATATTTAACAATTTCTTGTGATACAATTTTATGAACAATATATTTACTTCCCCGATTACTTATTTTTGATAATATTTGATATTTAGTTATTTTTTTCAGTTACTGTGCAACGTTAATATTTTACACAAATCGCAACACTATTCTTCCCTGGGACAAAAGTGAATTTTATGTACTGTAAGTCTTATAATGCTTTGATTTCGGTGGACAAAAAGAACCATGACAAGCTATAGTATATATAGCATGGCGGGTATATACTTTTCACTGAAGTTTGTAAAATATATCTTTGGGAATTTCATACGGATTTTTGCGCTTTTGAGGTTAATATTTGAGAATACGTTCAACCGAATTATTTTCTCATATAAGTTTGGTGTACACACAGGATCTGTAATGTATCCCCTGCATTTGATCTATACCTCACTTTCATCTGGGATTCAATGTATCAAATATCAACATCAAGTTTCAAATAATAGATATTAAAGTCTTTTATTTCAGCTTGTAATATCTCGTATGACTGCTGATGAACGTGTCCCAGGCATGTCTTTGTCCTGTACCTGTCAAGCCATGTGCATCCATCTAGGAACGACGTTGTTAGTGCAGACATTTTTATCACCTGCACATTACCCTGTCTTCCTGCCACAGCCTGTTCTTTTTATCAAATCGGGCATTTATGTTGCAGCAATCCAAGATACGTTTCAATTTATTTCAGGCAATGGATAATTACACAACAAAAGGCACAGTGGAGGCAGGTCGTAATTTGGACAAATAGCAGTAATTAAGGTACAAAGGATCACATAAACATGAAGTTTATATCAAAATTTGATCCCTCTAACACATTAAATAGGGTAAAAGACATCCAACTGAGGTCAACTAATTTGAATACAGTCATAGATGTATGAAAGAATATTTTTTGCGCAGGTATTTGTAATATAATGTAACTTAGACTGTTGTATGGGTGACGGGCGAATGAATTGACGAAAAACACCATAGACATAGACAGACTGTTGAGCAATAGATGTAAATGTATGAATTAAATTTGTGGCATAATTTACTGTACAAATTGCATTGAGTAAAAATACCTCAAGTGCATGGAAAACGAAAAGGACCCAGAGCAGTTATATTAATTGGAATAACTTAAGAAACATACCTGCATATAAATTAAGTGTAAAAAATTAAAAAGAATTGCAAATAATATAGTATGAAAGGAAACGTTTTATGGCATTGATAGAATGTATCGGTTTACAGTATATTACAACATTATAATTAAGAAACATAAAATGATCAAGTTTGTGACATCGCAGAATGTCACGACGTATTTCCGATATTTTTTTGTCTCAAAGGTTGGGCCTTGAAGTACAGTCAAAGGCATTGCTAAATGACACTGCTTAAAAGTTTAGAAATTAACAAATGTACCCATGCAAGTAAATTTTGGTGCAATATGCAATGTTGAGAAACATTTTAGGAATATACCGCCTTGTCAGAACGGGGTTTTTTTTGTTGCAGTGCCATGCCGTTTGACTGTGGATTCGTTATTGCTATCGATGCAGTCTTTTGACTGTGGATTTGTTGTTGCTATGTGGTGCCGCTGTTTGACTGCGGATTAGTTGTTGCTATACGCTGCGGCCAGTTGACTGCGGATTTTTTTATTGCCATGCGCAATGCAGCTGTTTGACTGCGAATTAATGTTGCTATATGCGATGCGAGAAACTTATATTATCTGCTGCTGCATTGATTGTCAAAGCGTTTTTTGTCTCACTGTGAAAATAAAGTATAGATTTTGTTATTTAAAATCGATAGGTCATAGAAACAGTTTCAAGAAAGATTTACTGTAATGTTCAGGAAAGATAAATTGTTAATGTTAAAGAGAAAGTAAATTTTGACATATTCTCGAAGTAAGCATCGTACAAACCAGCATTCTCCTTGGTCTCTCGTCATGAATAAATTATTTTATCTTTTCATTTCTAGACATTTTTCAGATGGCATCACAGTTTTTGCAATACCTTTGCAACCTGGAGTCATGAAAGGTTTTTATCACTTCGGAAAACCTTTATCATCAGTGGGAAAACCTTTATCATCAGTGGGAGTTTTAACTTTTTATCATGAGATGACAAGGTTACTGCAAATAGATGTCAAAATTCCCGACATATTCTTGTCAAGATGTAAACTTTTAAATCCGATATTGCAGATAAATGTTCTAATCATTTTTGGGGTGACTGCCGGAGCAATCGCTCCTGAGGTAAAAGAATCATATAATCTTTCTGAGTATATTTTTTTTCAAAATTTTGACAGAAAAATGTAACTATGTAAAGGACGAACATAAGATCTATTTCCCAGGACCATGGTGTCATTTGCACAGAGAAACAAACTGCCCAGTATTCTGAAGAACGCGGAGGCGTTCCCGATCAACAATCGTCAAAATATGGGTCTATGAGCATGCCTCTCCAAACCCGTATAGATTTTAAGGTCAAAGGCCAAGGTCGTGACGTTTGGTCAACAAAAGAGAGGTATATGAACTACGGGTGGATAAGGTGTTGACCAAGACCAAATGGGTGACAGTTACTCTTGTTGAGGGAAAAGGCCGTGATGAATAATAATTAAAATCCGCTTTAAAACGAGAAACTTATAGGTATACCGTCATATATTCCGCAACATCTGTAAGGACAACAATTGTAGAGATCATGCTTTTAATAAAAAAACGATAGCTCTGAATGTCCAGTTTTGGTGATCACGAACGGTTAAGTAACTCCAGATGATATCTATATCAAACGCTGTTTATTGATTTTAAGGTCAAATTGGATAACAGGTAGGCCACAACTTATTTTAATGTGAGTAGTGTTACAACATGCAGCTCTATTGAATGAATGCCATCAAAGATAATGCGAACTTTTGTTAGTAGTAGTAGTTATCACAATTACAATAATCTTTATTTAAAGTTGGCAAGTTACAATAAACAACAAATATATGCTCATCCAACCGCACATTGGCGTATGGTGGTCTTAATATGATAAGAAACCGGAGAACGCGGGGAAACCCAAACATGTTATCACCAACGATTTTACATTCTACCTTCGACTGAGATCAAATCCGGGTTGTATTGGCGAGAAGCGAGTACACTTAACCACTGCGCAAACCGGGCAGCCATATTGCATATTGTCGTTTTCTTCTAGAATGGCTTAATTTGTGTATGTTATATACAGAGTGTTAAAATTGATACATGCACATGTATTCATTTTTATATTTCATGCATTGTTTTATGCCATAATTTATTATTTTGTACACTATACCTAATAAATCTATCTATTCGTACAGCTGAACTCGCGATAGAAAGTTAGTTGATACCATGATATTGACATTCTTAATTCGCGATACCGAAATGGGGAATCCGCGAAACTCAAATCCTGAATTTACGAAGCCGAAATCATTGTAAATTCGCAAAATGTATGCAATGGTTTAACATTGTCTTCACTTGTGGGTGATACAAGAACCCAAATGCATTGAAGTAAATGGAAATTATTGTCTTTTTTACATTCATTTCGGGAGAAAAAGATGTTAGACATCTTTTGCAAATAAGTTCTATGATTTTGTCAGACATATAATACTGAAATTGATGAATTATACAATAACATATTTCATTTTGTTTGTTCAAAAGTTAGCCTCGCCTCCAGGCTAGATGATAATTATATTTCATTAAAACTCCAAGCAAAATACGTTCAGCCCTTCTCGATCATCTGCATTTTTGGAGGCAAAGGGATGGAATTTGTAAGAAACAAGTGGCCAGATTATCACAAAATATAGTTAAATCATGTAATCAAAGGACTGAAAGTGCTGGAGGGTCGATTGTCTCTGAACAACACAGACTGTACACATACATGTGTAAATATCAGGGCAACCCATGCATGAGTAAAGTTATCAACAAACTGGAGACACAAATGTCCACAGAGTTTGACCTTTAACCATATGTGTAAACTTTGCTTTTGATAGGAACCCATGTGCTTACCTTTTGCATTCAGTGACTACATGTATGTTCAACCACCTTATAAAGTATCATAGCTGAAAATGGTAACTGAGAAGTGGAATTTTACAAACCTGAACTGAAAATTCAAAGTTTGCACAACTTTTAATGTCATTCAAAAGTTATGGGATTTGCCCATAGGGTTGAGTGTATTGTGTCAATAATACAAAATAAATTCCTATCCTAAATTGTAGGCAAAAACTGAACAATGAGCAAGATCAAAGAAGACACAGAGTAAATTAATAACTGAACAAGAAAAACAGTGATACAAAGTATCACAGCGGGCCCACAAACAAAACTGACATGTAAATATTCTAGAAATTGGTGATGATTGATGTTGAGGCATGGCCCGAAAAGAACCCAAGGAAACCAATTCTGGTTGTACAAGCAAAACCTGACACGACTACTGACTGAACTTTACTGTTATCGAATAATATGTATACAGTATGTCTTATTAACATTATCCTTATAAGTTTGACATGAATGAAGTTTTCTATGATTATTTGCTGTAAAACATTGCAAATGGTTTAAAGTTTTAAAATTATAAGTAAAACAGAAAAAAAAATGTAAAAAAAAACTGCATTACATGAGTTTCGAACTCGCGTCCGCCGCCGTAAGTTAGCGTATTTCAATTTCCAGCATCTCTACCAACCGCTCTATGTCCGCCGACTATAGAATTATAGGTAAAAAACGAGTTCTTATAAATTTGTATGTCCAAGTCGTTCGTTCGCGCATTAATAGTATTTACGATTAATTACACATTTAAAGAATATTATTCTATTCTGAAATGTTTTTAAATTATTTAGATTTATTACTATTTATTTAATGTTTTCGAGTGAATTATAGAGTTTTCTCAGTGAAATAAACAGTGGATAATCCATTTTAAACTTTATTTTTATTTTTCACTGTTTTTGCAATCTTCTACCCGGATTTACGTCAAAAAGTATACCGAGCGTAATTAATGCTGGAAACCATGCGACGATGACGTCGTTAAAATGACGTCATTTGCGCTATGTTTTTTGATGACGTTTCCCGCGATTTTCGTTATTTTATAGAAACAAACTCAATAAAAGTAGAGTTTTAACCATAAAATAAACAGAAAAATTGTTGGTATCGGTGTAATATCACGTTAATTTCACTCGTGAACACCAAAAGTTGTCATTTTCACTCGTGGCTGCGCCACTCGTGAAAATATCACTTTTGGTGCCCACTCGGTGAAATTATAACGTGATCTTACACCGAAACCAACAATTATCCTCTATATAATTTCGAAAACAGAAATCGCTATAATGCCTAACAACTGTTTATATGGAACTACTTGTTTGTATGTTAAGGGGCCGATATACTCTGTTAACTTTGGTTCGATTTTAACAATCGACCCAAAAACTGAATGCCAGTCTAGTTCAAACGTATGTAATCAGCGAAAATAAAGTTACACACCGTTGTTACATTGTCAAATTCACTTTCTCGGGTATTTCTTCGTTGTCTATCTATCTGGAACGTTTCAGTATATATCTTAAAATACATACATGTAAAATTTACCCCTTATTAGGTTAGACCCAGATATGTTCCCAAAATAGTCAATGAAGCCGCGAGGTTTGGACTCATAAACGTACATCTGTCACTGACAGTTGCATATCTCCGTACATATCAACAAGCCGTAGATTTTCGATATGTAAACGATCAACCTGTAGAATCGCTAATACATGTTCATACTGATAAGTCCTAAATACTTATGAGGAACACAAATATAGTTTAAAGTAGCTATATTCCCTAGACCATCTATATATACTTCATTGCCTAGGTTTAACTTTATGGCTGCTTTAATTCATTTATCATTATACTACCAGTTCTTGTGTAAATATTGCAGAATGATAAATAATGAAATAAATCAAAGATCTTACATAATCTTATAAATCCTGGGTAAATCAGAGACTAGCCTTCTTTAAGGGAGGTAACTCCTGTTGGCATAGGGGCCACTGTGCGACAACGATTTACCCAATATCCCTAACTTCAACGAAGTCTGACAATGTAATATCTTTCCCGATGATTTTAATAAATTTAAACACAGTTTTGACAACTACCGATCGGGCATATTTTTGACATCGACACTTGTAAAAACTTGATAAAAATCTATATGCTGCATCAACGCTAATTATGTCGGTGTCTCCAATAGCTAATATACGCGTCTACATGACTGTTATAGTATGCACAACCAGAAAGGTTTGATATACCAGAAAGTGCAATAAAATACACATTGTGATGTGTGTTAAGGACTTTGATGTCACACATAGTTAAAGGATCTCTTGTCGTCTTTCTTAGCAAATTTACTTCCTAAACGGTTACCTCAGAACGAGTCCTTGCTGGAACTCTAACCTTAAACCACTAGACCAAGAGAGACGGGTGTTCATGTAGTTTTTCTATAGTCAGTATTTATATTTTGGGAGTTTCTGGATAAATAAGTACATACAAATTAATATGTGCAAACTTCGCGCATGATTCCTTCAGCAACAAATAAATTAAGTAGAAAAATGTCTAACTTAGATTTATAGGGAAAATGCAAACCTTGTCTAGCACAGGTGTTCGCCTCCGTTCTATTCTGTTCCTTTTAGTACAGTTTCTGTGTTCTTTCATTACTACCTTTTGATTACTCTAGACTTCGTCCGGTAGGTTGTTTGATTGACTAATCTCCACTTAATGGGCTCTTACCCCAAGATAACACCTAAAAGTCTGTTGCTGACACCTACATATCTGGTTTTGCAAGTGCTTCTTTTTTTAATCAGTTATCATTAATAATAACCAGTTAAAGAACATCCGGGGTATTTAATATTGAAACAGATTTAATATGTAGAAATTACGATTTGTCATAAATATTTTCAAATTGAATAAGCGGGAATGTTACAGCGCACCTGTGGCCTTTAGATAAACACATGGATTAAAAAGTTAAAGTAAGGAAAATCAAATTAATGTCTAATAAAGCGAATAAATTTAATTTGGCGATGGTGAATAGCTTCAAACGGGTATGAAATACCTCAGGAGATTTCAAACTCTGAGTACGGTCATAGGGAAAGAAGGTATTATCATTGCTTGAAATACTACAAACGGGCAAGTGTACTTGAAGCTCTGGAAAGAAAACACACGGAGGAAGATGGTGATGGAAAACAGGTAAATAAACGTGCAAAAATGAATAAACACAAAACCATAATTACGAAATGTCATAATAGTAAACTCTTTTGAAAGAAAGCTTTTTTTCCATTAAGATCGTATGCTAAAGCTTCTGAAATTTTATGATTTTTCTTGGGGTTAACTCCCGTTTCAACAGTATTTCATTCATTTATTTCAGGTGACAAGTTTACCAGGACTAGTAAGTAGACTTATTCTCCGTAAGAAGAGTGTTAACTTGATTTTACACAAAGAGTTCGTATCGTATATTAGGGCTTTATCGTTGGTACCGGTTTCCCATATGACCAACGCCCCCATCAGTAGAAGTTAGTCAATTTAGGTTTCGGAGGATAGTGCAAGATACAGAAAGCGTCCCAATTCCAGAGACATCCCTGTTTCTTATACATGCCAGGTGTATAGCACCCATACATAGGACTTCGGTTTTAGTCTCATCCGAAAGACTGTTAGTAATTTTAGTTGGTCAGCCCCGGGAATCGAACTCGCTATCCCGAGATTACAAGTTTCGTTTTCTACCGATTGAGCTAACCGGGCTGACACAGAGTGACTCGGTTCGGTTGTGGCGCTAGAAAGCATGACCCTTAACATGTACATGATATTGGCGCTAATTAGAAACTTATGCTAAATACATACAGAACTGTACATAATCCGATATAGACTTATTGCATATATTCAAGAATATTTCGAATTTCGCTCAAAAGAATAACGCATATCTACATTAAATTTAAATATCATTAAAATTATCACAAATTATAAGATAAGGCCCAACTTGAATAAATCTAGCACCACTTTTACATGCACTTTATGTAAACAAAAATGACATCAAGATGTAAACAAAATATCTTCATTCGGAAGTGCAATTGATTATAGAATCAGTATTGTAAATTAGTCTTTTTGAAAGACAACAAAATACACATGAAATAGCACAACGGGATATACACTCAACTCGAGGTACATATTTGATACTTTAAAGAACAATATGAGAGAACGACAAATAAAACAATCAGACGTAGTAAATTCGAGCATTTTAAGATTTGATCTGTCTGTTGAATTTAGAATAAAGATTTGTTTTTTTAATCAGTGGTTTCAGACCGTAAAAAATACAGTTACTGTAACGGAAATAACTTTTCAGACCATTAAACCCCGGCTTAAACTTAAGTCTGTGGATTTCGGGTATAAGTGGCCTTAGTCATTTTAAAGTAACTAAAATCGTTGTAACGCTATAGTTTCGGTATACAAGTTTGTGTGAAGAAATATTTCCCATTTCACACAAGAACACGTTTAAAAGAGTCCTTGAGGACACTTGAAAGTGTCACATAGGAGCTTAAATATCGGGTAATACTCCTGTATTTTACAATAAAAACGCCAAACGATTTTAACTGACCGCACGTTAGAAACTCTTGACAAGAGCTATTGTTAGGTTTAATTTCACAGATTTGTGCGTGCTTAAAGTTGTATCTGACAGATTTTTATTTCAATGAAATAAATTAAAGACAACAAAACTTGTGACAATATTTTTAATGAGTTTGACTTCTATTTTCTGAATTCATTCAGAAAGCATTGTAACAGACCAAACGTCCAACCTTGGTGTGTGAATGATTGTCATCTTGGCTAGTTAAAGACGCGTTTTATTCATTTCGGTACAGTTATAGGACTGATCTCCAAAACACACCCTTGCATATAAAAGTACTTCTCCAAAACTCAGTTTATACCTTACTGTAACCAAATAAGTACTTTCCGCAAAGTACACCATTTTTATTTGTGAATGATATAAGCGAATAAAGATATACAAATATTATTGATGCCCCTAATTTGTTTTTCTTGCGCTCTTTTGGGGTATGAAAAGGTTCGACTTTTGAAAAAGGGCAAAAGTAGGATGTGACGAAGCAAAGGAAATTATAAACACGATCTGTTTTGACTTAATACATAGGTGAGAAAATGTATTTGCATAGAACAGAGTACCCACTCTTTCAAATAATTCAACATTGAACTAAGTGCAATATTCAAAGCAAATTTTACACCAAAATGTGAAAATTTTCATTGCAAACATGTTGTTTGTTGAGGTTATTTGCACTTGTTGTAAATAATCATAGCTCGATAGCGAAAACTAAGACTCTTAAACTGTAAAAGGCGGTGCAACACAGAAGAGCAAATATTTGTGTCTGGACACGTGTTTGTGCACAACTCTTTGTTTATATGACACATTTTACAAAATTCAGTAATTTAGACCAAAACTAGAGTTTAGCACCGAATATTTGGTCCCATCGCCGGACACCTGCGGTTGTTAGTTAGTTTATACTAATTTGTTTTAGCTCGATTGTGAAGAAAGCTTATAGCTTATCGAGTCACTCTAGAGTCCGCTTCCTGGAAAAACCTGTGTTGGTGTCATATGAGGAGGTACGGTCGTGACCCCAATGGGGCTCGAACCCGCAACCTTCGAACTGAGAGGTATGCTCCATACATGGGCGTAGCGGAGTCAACAACCGTAGGTGTCCGGCGATGATTGGGCCCCGCCTATAGCTGCTACATGTATATTATTTCTTCTCTCAGTATTACAATGTATATAACTTCAAACCGGTTAAAGAATCATTGAAAATAAGACGTTTGACGCTTTGAAAGAAAACTTAAATGTTTGCAACTTTATAGCTGTTCTTCTTTAATAGTACTGTAGTTTCTACAGACTGGAGATATAGTGTTAACTTCAATGGATCGTTACTAGTAAAATAGTTAGTTACGCTATACGTATATATAAACGTGTTTGGCAAAGTAATGTGCTTTTTTAATGTTACTGTTTTATACAAATAGATCTAGATATATTTGTTTAAAAAGAACATTGACGATCCTTCCATAATACTGAAGAGAAGAAATTTGAGAAACGAGTGTACACAAAGCGAGTTTTTTCGGAAGACAGGTGTCATATTTGGTCAACAGTGAGGGAATGATCTTCAGTACTTGGTGAATAATATCAAGTATGTGCGAAATTTTGAAAAACCAAGTCAACAGCACGTATAACTATATCAGGTCCATATACCTTATGTAAATGAGAAGTAGTCGCTCAATAGAATTCATCACATTAAAGTTGTACCGAGGAGAGAAAAAAGGACGACCTTTTAATGTATCAGTAAAGCTACCGTTTAGTCATGTTTAGTGATTCTATTTCAAACCCAAGCTCGGTGGTTCACGATTTAAATTTGCAGTGTCACAATTTCATGGATCTTACAAAACAATCTTAGATTGAAATGCGGATAGGTTCTGAATTGATGGATCCTTTTGTTACAGTGTTTCTTAAACGGTGTGATCGTAATGTTAACTCTATACTCATTGCGGTAATTGAATAGTGCATGTGGTATTTTTGCATAAATTTAATTTTAGAAAATATGAAAATGTAAACAATTTTTGGCATCTTGCTAAACACACCATGAAGTATGATTGACAGATTGGAAGGCGGAGCACGGAATTAGTTCGAGTGGGGTAATACTTCCAGTAATTGAGACGCATTTTTGATGGATATTCAAGAGAAGCTCTATCTTTTGACAAAACAATTGGGTGCCAATCAAATAAACGCCAAACGCATATGTATCGGTTCTGAAAGATATCATTATTATAGTGTGTACGTAACGGATTGCACCAGCTTTACCGAGTGTTAAGCTTGATTTCGGCTTATTGTTACTTTTCGCACCTTATTTAAGTTGTGCTTTATATTTTGAGTAAACATTTCATTTTATATATTTACAGTAAACATTGTATTTGCCCAGCGTACTCGTATCCTTTTGAAGGAGCCGTATCGAAAGTCATTTTCATTTTTCAAAGTGATTTTGTCACGGACTTTTTCATTGGTGGATTTACGACACTGTGTGTTACTCCGCTGGTAAAGTCCTAAAGGCGAAAAGGAAGATGCGTGTGTCAATGCTTTTATTGCAATTCGAGCTTCGGTACACATAAAGTAGTCCTTATCGCGGGATACTATCAATTAGATAGATTACAAATTTCAACGATAACAATTGAAATAGTTGGATTTAATTCAAACGGAATTGGATTTTTGACTCAACTTTATTTTGCTTTAATTACAGAATATTCATTTCAACGGAATATTTAGTAACATTATTTTAGAGTATAGAGTGACAAGTGTATGGAATCCACTCTGTAAGTTTCGGCATTTTACGAAACATTTAACAAAACAAGTTTATTAATTAAAATGTGAACGGAAAATACATATAGAATAAAGATGAAAGGAGTATATAATGATTGAATATTCCGGCATGGGAACAGATGGCTGATTTTATCATCATACTTTGAGATAATGACGTCTGCGAGCGGCACGTGAGGTGGCACGAGGTGAACATAAAACAATTATTCCCGTCATATTACATTATTTGAGGGATTTATTTGTGTTTTGGGAAAAATTATATATCTATCTGATGGATCATTAAATAAATGGAGATACAAGTTTTGTAAATAAATTCATTTGCGTTGATGTATGGATGTTTGTATACATAAATGTGAAAACTATGGCAAAAACGATAAAAATGGAATCGTTCTTTATATTTGGAATATTATATCTCATAGTGTCAGTGTCATGTAATGCATCATTTTTAGAACTGTTCACAGACAACCAAATGCCAGAGGATCCTTGTTATGAGGAGCGTGACGATCCGAAAAGATGTATTCCAGATTTCATAAACGCCGCGTTCGGAAAAGAAGTTGAGGCATCGAGCACGTGCGGATCACCGCCAAGTCGGTATTGCACGTCAAGTTCCGATCATGAGGACAATATTATTCGAAGTTGTTATATCTGTGACGCCAATCATGCCAAGAGGCAACATCCGGCGTCATATCTTACTGACCTAAACAATCCAAATAATTTAACGTGTTGGATGTCTGAACCATTCGTACAATTTCCACATAATGTAACATTAAAATTATCTTTAGGTAAAAAGTTTGAATTGACTTACGTAAGTTTACAATTTTGTTCGGCAAAACCGGATTCCATGGCAATATTTAAAAGCATGGATTACGGTAAATCGTGGATTCCAATTCAATACTATTCCAGTAACTGTAAGAAAATGTACCAAAAATCCTCAAGAACGATGGTTTCAAAAGTGAACGAACAGGAAGCGCTCTGTACCGAGTCATACAGCAGCATTGACCCTCTCAGCGGTGCCCGGGTAGCTTTCAGCACTCTCGAGGGCCGACCATCTGCTTACGACTTTGACAACAGTCCAGTGTTACAGGACTGGGTCACTGCAACAGACATAATGATCGTTTTTAATAAATTAAACACGTACGGTGACGAGCGTAACCATGCGGAGATGGCACGAGAAAGTTACTATTATGCTCTATCGGATTTTGCCGTCGGCGGAAGGTGCAAGTGTAATGGACATGCATCTAAATGCATTACAGAACGTGATGGCAGCCTGGCTTGTGACTGTAAACACAACACGGCGGGTCGAGACTGCGAAAAATGTAAACCATTCCATTATGACCGCCCGTGGGCACGTGCCACTGCTCGACAACCAAACGAATGCGTTGGTGAGTATACAAGCATTTTTTTATCATAAACGAATTTTCATTTTACATATTATCACATGTCTCAGAAACATCATACCAAGCATGTTTTCTGTCAGTTTATATAATGCTGTGGAAATATGTTATGTTCACACGTCCACACATTCTATGTGGAAGATCATCAATAACTCAGACAACTTCCCCCTGTTCGTCTATAAAATTCCGCATCGCAACACTTTCCCTACTGTATAGGTCATGAATTTAATCCCTTTAAACGACCTAAAATGAGAAACTTAAAAAGATGTCCTTTGTAATTAAAAGTTTCTTGTTTATCGAGTTACAAAAACTTGGATATATTAAATTGCAAATTTATGTGCATTTCCGTGCAATAAGGGGTTAATGGCAATACTTCGTTACTTTGTTATATGTATCCTCTCGGTACCAAGTATGTGATATCATAATCTTTATTACTGTCTTAACGGCTATGGTATTCTGTTTTAATCGTTTATATGATACAGCAAAAAAATGTGAAAAAAGAAGCTCTTCGTTTTAGAGGAAAACATATATATTATCTGGTCTTCATTTAGAAGGCAATAAAGGTATATATTTAAAAACGAGTAATAAGACAAGAGCATCAGTTATGTCAATTTTGCGTGATTTATTTGTAAGAAGAAAGGTGGAAAGATGTCAATCGACCAACCGTTTCTTACTCGATTATATCTTTCCGCAGACTGTGCCAGTTATTTCTTTCACAGAATGCTGTATAAAAATGAAAAGTGGTTAGAAAATCCGCCAGTAATTTTAAGTAGAACTAAATGACTATGCAGTTAGAGAAAATCTGTGTAAATTTGAGAGACTATATATAGCATTGATTGAACAATCTTTGAAATTTTCCCTAAAAATAAAAATACTCAGAAAATATTCATGGCTGGTCCTTCTATGTTCACTTAGTGATGGAGACTATTCAGTGCATTTTATTATTTGTGTGTGTATACAAGAAGCAAATCTAATGCTCTTGTACTGCACCCATACAGCTACTTTAGAACAGATACGAAGACACCCATCTTATATAAAACAGTATGCGAAAGCATGACAAAAAAGAAAACTTAAATAAATTTGGTAAATATACTACTTGTGTGTTAATAAGGCTATACATTTAGTATTCCTTGAGATTTCAAGAGGAAAAAATTATTGCATTTTCGGACTTACGTTATAAAACAAAATGTATCGAGATAAACACGTGAGGTCTCAAAACTAAAAGAAGCCGCTGTGAAGTTATTATCATGATCGCGTAAAGCAGAACACAGTGATAATAAAGATTTTGTAGGTGGGAACCTTGGCAAAGTCTTCAGTAGAACGTGTTGATAATTTCTTGAACTATAAGTATAAACAGGCAAAGCTATGAGACACCTGTTCTTACCGAATAACGCATATTTCTTAGAGAACACGCTCATTGTGCAATATGTTTTAAGTGTATATACAAATGTAAAAAATGCATTAATGTTAATAGGATAAAGATAATAAAGATTTTAAGATAACGTCTGAAAGATGTTTTTTTATGATACTATTAACACCTTCAAAAATCCAAATTGATGTCAAGAAAGGATTAAAGGCATTTCCGATATAGCTTTCATGAGACGCGAAAACACGTTTTGAGTGACATGTGTAAAAGAATTATTAAAACTAATGAGTGCATTTTGACTTAACAGGAATTAATCTAAATAGCATTAGCTAATATAAACAAAGTGTCTAAAAAAGCACAAAAACCGGAAGCCGATGACCGCCCTATAAATGTTCTTGAAAGAGAACATTTATCCAACTTTCGGACAAAAACTGTGTCTGTATGCATGTCTGGGTTGTTGATGAGGTATAATGATGCATAGATACCTACAAAATATGTATGGAAATTAACCCGCTTCACAAAAACGTGCATTCCATTATGCATTTTAGAAGATGTGAAAAAAATAAGTATTCAGAGTATTTGTTAGAATGCCAGGTGGCAGTGACTGCCATTTCATATGGAACAAAGCGATATGTACGTTTATCATCGATAATAGACTTTTAATAGATCAATTTGGCGCATAAAATATGTCTTTGAGGCACATCTACATTTTAAATTAAAGGTTATAAGTAGACGTTGATATTTACGCCTGCGTTTTTGCCTAATTTGTACAAGAATTAAAGCAATTATGGTAGAAGAACTTCATCGTTATGTTGTCAGCGTGTATATACCTTCTTTTCATGTAACTTGATCATAAATATAGTCGCGAAAATATAAATAAAAATATTATCATTTATCTTGATATATGCCCATGAATGTTGTTTATATGTTAGTCCGACATTTTCAAACCATTTATAAAGAAAATATATAATAGATGTTTTAAAAGCTGTCGCATAAAGTAGATGCTATCTTTCCAGTGTCAACTCAATGTAGAATTATTTGCCTGGATGTAGAAATTTAAATATGTGTGCAATTTTGAAATTAAAATTCGATGTTTCTCGTTAAATTTTCCTGCCCGCTACTATCGTAAAAAAGACTAAAACCAAACCGTTTGTATGAAAACAGTGTGCAAATAATGACGTCTGTTAATGCCATTTTTAGATTCTATTGTGTTTTATTCACTGATAATATACATGTATTACTTAGTTTCTGTAAGAAAAGTATATTCTATATTAATTCATAGGTTTATTGATAAGGTTTATTAATTTATTTCTGTCTCAACCATTTACATAATATAATAATCAAACACATGCATAAAAACATACTATAATAGTAAATGGCCATTCTTAAATAGAATCATACTTTATATTGGACTGTTCTTTAAACAACAAAAATGGCAAACGCTTTTGTTTTCGTTTCTTCTAATAATTTCGTAAACATATTTTGGATGAAATTAGAATATAATGATACTCTTACATATTTGGAAGGTGTATAAAATCATGCCTCTGCATATATTATAAAACAAAATGTTTAGATTAATGGTTCCCCTTGCATCAGGTGTTATACTTATTGCTTAAAACGTCCCAACATGAATGTTGAACACGAAATACGAAACTGAATATTGAATTCGGACAATGGGACTCACATATGCGACCACTTGAAAGCATATTTATTATTATACCATATATTGTTTTCTGGTGTATTTTTTACGAAACAATATCTTACATCTAGTTTCCAGTTCCCGTTTCTTTCCCTATTTTCCGTGTTCTCTTGCCCGCAACATTCGTGTTCTCATAAACACAACTTGCTTGTTCTCATATCCCCAACAGTCATCTTATTGAACCTGAAAACCGACAAGGACACAACGTGAAAACCTGAAAACCGACAAGGACACAACGTGAAAACCTGAAAACCGACAAGGACACAACCTGAAAACCGACTAGGACACAACGTGAAAACCTGAAAACCGACAAGGACACAACGGGACACTTCAGAAATTGTTTCGCTGACTACATAAAGTAAATGTCTCATCACTATATTAAGTGATCTGTCAAGACCGTCTTCACAGATCATAGCCAAAATAAGTAAATGTAGGGAGACATGTCCAGGAGTTAATATAGGGATTATTCTAGACTGTTAAAATTAACAGGGTACTCTAAAAAATGACAGAGTACACTGAGTTAGGGCCCGGGCATTTCGTGCACGTTTGACAGTTTGAGTATCAGAAAATACCCTTAAAATAACATTTTGGTTCTAGAAGAATGTAACACTTCTATATAATAAAATATTCTATCATTATCCTAAGAGATGCTTCATTAATGGTTAATATGTCGTTTAGTATGCGGGTTACAATAAAAGGGTAGCAGGGGAAGGAAGGAAGAATAGGTACAATAAACTGCTGAAACGTTCTAGAATATCCCTAAAATAACAGGTGAACCGAGAATCAAAGAAAGAAAGACAAAAAGACAGAAAACGAGGAAAAAAGTTCAAGTAGTTTGATGCCTGCCACCATGGCTGGCCTACTAGCCGATACATTAATTGCCACAACGTTAATCATTAGAGGTGACGAAATTAGAATTGGTGTTCCGTTCTTGCCCACTAATTACCTACTTCAGCTGAGATTCCATAGGAGACAAATAGAGATTTTCGGCGTTAACAAGATGTTAGACAATCAAATCGCACGCTAAAAGGGTTAGAAGAGCAAATTGCAACAATAAGGACTGAAAAGAAAACGTGTGTCGCTCGCTCAATCTAGGCTTTTTGTCGCCCATTTACTTTTAACTTCAATTAGTTCAATTCTTAACCAAAGAAAACCATTTAAATTCTACGTGAATCGAACTATTAATTATATGTTATACCTATATCATATCGTGTATTAAACTAGCTATTCTAAGGGTAGAATATGTTTTGTATAACAAAATTGGATGTTAAGACCAGAGAGCAAAGCAGACGACAATCTTGAATTTCACAACCGCTACCCGCGCACTCCTTATAAGAAGCATGTTTGTAAAGCGGGGTAGCTGATTCATTTAAGGGGTGACTTCTTTTATGAAGAGATAAAAGGATGGCCCCGCTTTGCAGTATTAAACATCTTTTTAAAGTTGTCACTAGTCGGTACATACACATATGCAAAGGAACGAAAGTCGAAAACTGCTTCTAATATGTATCAATAAATATTGTGAGTGCGTTTTTAATGCTTTCTTACTTAGAAATATGACACCGATAATTTTCACGGAATATAGTTATAGAAATAAAACTATTCATATTTTCACAGTTTATTCAAATTTCTATTTTATCAGGTCTGATTTATAACCGAAAATTAAGTGCTACCACAGATTCTTTGTTAAGATAAACAATATTTCATAGTATTTCAATGATAAGGTGTGAAGATAAATACTTTATGGCATACACAAACCACAAAGATCAACACAAATTGACCACAAATGTGCTTTTTATACGACAGTGTTTATTATGCTAACACCGTCATAATTTTCCGCGAAAACAAGTGTTCGTCTAATTAAAGAAACCAGCTGACAACCCTTTTAAAGCCTTTGAACTTCAACAGTACAGCCCTCAAAGCAAAGGACTGAAACATTTTTAAAAGCCTGTTATGAATCCTTTTTTAATAAAAGGTGATACATTACCGTGTGGATGGAATCTCAAAGCATAAATCATATTTCGTTACCGCGGGCAAAGCCAAGACTGCAAAGCATAGAAATGTCACTGATTTATTCACTGTGTGTGTAGAAGAAGATTTAAAAAGTAGATCATTAGAAGAGAATGATATGAATGTTTGAGATTATTGATCTAAATATATGGCATCCATATAACACCATATATACAAGTGATGGCAAATATCACTTTCAAAAACAACAGCGCATGAGGACCAAAGTTTGTCTCTTGGTCAGTTAGGACATTTATGGACAGTTTGAGTTGTCGACAAGGATGTTCGTGTAAATTAAATGCTGCATGGTCTGTTTAACGACTGGTTGTCGGGCCATTGAGAAGAATGTACAATGTGAAATTTATTTCAAGATTTAATTATTTTCCTATAGTGCAGATACAACATAGCCCATCAGGTCCTAAGCATGAAAGAGATTGTAATATTATGTCAAAATCGCCCCAGTCTTGAATATTTGAATAAACTTCTACCTCGAGCGGTAGATGCATGACAAATGGTATCCCGTAGAAATCTCGATAATGTATAAAAGGCCACGTGATCTGAAGAAAAGTTATGATTATTAAATCGAATTAGCTCAGCGGACAGTAGCTTTAAAAATGACACTAAATATTTATTAAACTGTTCTCTACGTCAAAAGAACGGCACCACCAATGACTGCAAAATGCATTTATGATGCAGAGAGTCGTTTATAGTTAACACCATTTACTTCGATTGGTTGGATGCTATGGTTCGAGCTCGTTCATGACATAAACCTTATGAGGAGGTTGCCAACAGTTGGCTGTATGTTTAAGGAAGTACTAGTGACTGCATGAAAGTAGTGGTTGGTCATATGACCATGTTGCCTGTATTGTTCTAATGACCCGTAAATTTAGTCATCCATAATGTAAATCTACCACTGGCGGTTAATGTTCACTTCTGTATCCAACAGTGAATACCCAGATACCCATATCCTTTACATGGTTTCATGCTCCAATCTTTATGTAGATGTTAAATCTTTATCCAGAGTTTGATGCCGCAATCGAAAATTTGGATTTTCCTATTAGAACGCGACTAAGTCTAAAGAATAGGCCGACGCATTTAAGAACTGAAATTTCTTTATGATCTACGTCACAAGTAGAAGTCAGAGTGGCTTCTTTTAAACTATTACCGTAAGTAATCTGAAGGCAGTTTGCTTCAAAATCAAAGTTGGCTTAAAATTGTTTCAGTTGCATCTTGATTAAACTGATTAGTTTGCCGCACTCTGGCAAGTATTTGGAATGCTGATGCAACGTAAAACTTAACTTTTCAGTTTAAGTACCGAGGAGTTTTTACAAAGCAATCAATTATGAGTAGGTAATAAGGTTTTCATGCGATGTTCTACTCTCTCAATGAGATATTTACCTGTGCTATGACGATTCTTCATCGATTTCTTTATGGGTTTTGAAATTGCAGGTGATCCTTGTCGTGCTTTGAATAAAGTATGACTAACACTTGTGACATGAAAATAAAGTTGTTATATGTTCGGTGAAGTGCTGATACTTTTGCATTGTCGGACCCCCACGGCCAACAGTCCGTTTTTGCTACATTTTAATTTAGGCCATAGAGCATAGGGTACTTTGGTTGCATTTTTTCCCATAATAATTACAGTGTACGTAGAGACGGTCCGTACTTTTTTTCGGCAGCATGTTATGACCATGCATACAGGTTATTATTGAGTTATGGTCGTTTGATTTTTCATACATCAAATGTGTATAGCAACGTTTGTCCGTCCTGTTTCTGATCAACCGTTGATAGGAATTCCTAATTCACTGAGTTGTGGCCCTTTGAATGTGCCTGAGATTTTTGTTCTGGCGAGCTATTTTTTCAGCAAACAATTGCTGAAAATCAATGAAACTCCACAGTGGTGATAAGTACCAAGCCGAGTTGTACATAGCCTCGGCATGTTGGGCTCGAAATAATTTGGCTTGAAATACTTGAAACCCGACAAGCAACCGCAACTGTCTGTCCAGCACCCACATGCGGTGCTCTTATTCCTTACTGTGTCATAGCAGCTAGCAATGTTTTAAAGATCGTCATGAGAATTACTCTCTTGGCGGTATCTTGAGGTATTCATCACATTCAGTGATAGCTGTAGTCTCACTTGGAAATGCATAGTCTTAAAATCTTCATCAAACCATTCATTATCATATACACTATGCAACGATTTGTTGACCAATCAGAAGACCGAACATTTTAGGGGACAGTAATACAACATTGTTTGAGTGATAAGTAAAGTTATTTCTGTGTATTCTTAAGGAGTTTTGAGTTAGGCTGTCAAAGTTCCATAAGATTGTGTTTCTTATTATATACTTGGCTGTAATCCTTATCTTATCTTTTAATCAACATGCATTATCTTATCTTATCTCATGTTCTCATACTGATGTCAGTTTATGCATGCTTAAAAAATTATATCAAGAATATCTTGAAAGAAAAAAAGACAGTCGAATTGTTAAGTTGAAACATATAATGCAGTGCGCTTAACTTGCATGCATTAATACATTATTCACTAAAATGGTGTAAGAAAAGTTCATTTAGAATTGAGACATGCTCGTACATAAGTAGCAAGTTGGGAATAACTAACACTGGTTATATCATAAACTCAGCGGGAACAAGTTGCACTGAAATTACAGAGTATTTTTCAAAAGAAATAAAAAAACTTTAAGAGGATTCTAATTGTAAATTCAGATGCATTAATTTTGATTTACGCTTGCTTCACTTTACTAATATGATTTACATATTGGTTATGATAAACATGTCTTTGAAGTTTTCGTCGGCGATTATAAATAGCGCCTTCTTTGAGAATCGGTATTTTGTAGAAGTTAAAATAAGTTTTCTTATGATTTTTAAATTTCCTCCTTACATTAATGATATTGAGACGATATCAGTTGATTGATAAGGTATTATAAATTGATATTATTTTGCAATGCAAAATCTTTCGGCAGTCACTTGGTTAAAAGACGTCCATTTCATAAATTGGTTATATTGATTCTTTAGACAAGTAGAATTGGACAGGATTCGTGCCAAGAAATGTTTTCACGTTTAATTTATTGTAAGAAATAGACGCCATTTGACATATTTGAAAGAAAAATACTTTCGGACTATCTGTAAGGGTTATTGCTTAATGGGCATGGCTGAGAAGTATACCGAAGGAGTTTCTGTTATCTACCAAACATACAAAAATGTAACTACATCTTATTTCCTAAATATATCTACATGCATATGTTATTTCACACACTAGTTTTATTACCTCTTCAACTTGCTTTAATTAAGTTCGGTATAATGTTGTGGTGACGCTGTTGCTGTTTAGAATGTGACCAATTTTGGCTATGATGACCGGATTGAAATGAAAAAAACAAAACATTTAAAGACTTCACGTTATGGGAACTTAGAAAACCTTATTATGATTGAAAATATTGCTGCAAGTACAGTAAACTTCGTATATAATGACTCCGGATATAGCGAAGCTCCGGATATAAGGAACACATTTTCTCTGCACGAGTTTCTTTCTTTCTTTATTTGATATGAAAATGTTATATGGATAAAATAAACTCCGGATATAAGGAACATATTGAAATGGTCCCAATGAGTTCGTTATTAACAGATTTTATACAGTGTATAAGGTTTCTGAAACGTAAACTTTGCTTTATTGGCTGATTTAGTCTCGCTTTCTGATCATTATGACGGTCAAGAGTAAATTTTACTTACGTCATACTTGATATAAGTCAGATCGAAAATAGGTGATTGCAGCTAAAAGACGCTATTAAACCATCTTTGTTGTCTTATGTATGTCATGAATCAGTCACAGAAGTCTCAGCAGTAAAGGGAAACAACTGGTGATGTACTGTTGTACGCTCCACTATGTGGTTTTGGCAGAACGTCAAAATGATTCTCAGACTCTACATCATTTTACATGCATAACTGACAAAACTTTTAAAGGCGGTAGCAGATGTTAACAGTTTGAAGGGTACAATCGGGGTCGCTCACAACACATTCGAATATTCCGTTTAAGTACACAGGATTTAGCTAAGGTCTGATAAGCCCATCGCCTTGTAATAAAATCGAAGAGAAGATACCCTCGCAATAATTGTGTGAAATTTATGTTAAGCTTATCATAATTTGTACAATATAACCAGATGTACCGTAATAATTTTACTGTAATTAGCAAGTGCTAGGCAGTAAACAACCTTTTAGCTTCCCTTTAATCTCACATGTTATAAAATTTTCAAAGATTTCTATATATTTATTAATTAGTATCACACCTAATAATTCATTAATTGGTCCGTTACAGGCATGGAAAGCCTTTGAAATATGTGCTGCGTTTTTCATAAAACCTATGTGGCCATTTTTACTGTACAATAACACAGTTTATGTCTATATACTTTGACGTGTTTGATATGCGATGGCTGTAACATGACTTTAGATACCATCTCATATTTCAAGCAGTTATTTCATAATGCTCTGTGCATATTTAAATGCTTTATCGTTATTATAATCAGTTTTTGAGTAGTCACCAGGAGTGATCGTAAAACTAAATAGCTATCCAAATAATTTACGATCATCGTGACAAAAACGAAAACTTGCATGTACTTTCAGTTTCTAAAATACATTGTACACTTATAAGTAAAACGGATAAAAGATAGACTTTCAAAGGCACACACTGATTGAGATCCTGCTCAGCTTGACATTCCAGTTCAGGTTTTGACAAAGATCACTGAAAAGCTATCCGAGTTCGTCTGTTCGTACCGGCACTCAAAGCATTGGCAGTAATACAAATGACCCATTATAGTTTTACTAAAGATCTTTTCGATTATACAAGTCTGAGACATACAGATATATTTCAATTTCAAAGAGACAATCTGTGAGATATCAATTCAATACGGATATCATACTTTCTCTATGTCTCTTGTATAGTTATATTGCTGTGTTTCAACGTTTATTTTATCAGTTACAAGTGTTCAGTGCGACAGGGTGGTAAATCAAAGTTGACTACTACAGACACACCTGTATAGGGCTCTTATTGATCTCGTAATCTCTAACTACAGTACGATAAATATCCTCTATAATGTCAACCGACTTACGACCTACAATCTCAAATCAATCATAAATTTCTTAAAGGTTCCTCGGCATGTTTTTCGAGACGTCCTGTCACGACCTAGTTTGACTTGAATTTCAAAACTGGCAGAGTATAAATCAAGTGGTACCTATATGGTATTTAAAAATATCAGGGTAATATATGCTAAAACATGGTGTATTTTCATGTGATAAGTAAACTAAGTAAACCCAGCAAACCGTGTATCGTTGCCAGTCAGGTGCACAGGTTATAAACCGGTACCGGTAGTATGCCTAAAGAGACGAATACACTATTTATAGGGTGACAGCAGTGACACCATATTGTTACAGCCGGTTTAAAGGTTTTGAGCCAAACAACTATACAAGCAGACGAAGGACACGGTGATACACTAATCACTAGTCAAAGAACTGTTTGTTTCCGGAGAACTAAAGCCCATTACGAAAACCCAACACTTTGTTAAAACTCTATCCGCTAAGTATAAGCATTGCAAATTATTCCGTTGTGTATAGTTTACCCAAGTAGATGTATTAAATAAACTCCATTTTAAGCGTGTACACTTATTTTACTTTGATTGACAATATTTTGTTTCTTTTGAAAATATCTTATTTTAATTGTTGTGGACCAACCTAAAACGGTAACAATTTCAAGACAGGAATCCTTTTGTTATTTTATCTCCTTTTCTATTAAACATGCTTAATCATCAACAATAATCTTTCAGATATGCTTAATTTAATATGAAGTCAACGATACGAGATAACATTTGAACGGTACAGCTGAATTAAATAAATAATTGAGTATCTGTTTAAAAATGTCATATTTGTTTGGCATGCAATGCGTTAAATGTAAGATTCTAATCAGGTTTATCGTTTACGAATGTTAATCGCTTCAACACCTTTGCCTTTTGAGAACTACTTAAATATGTCATTTGATACTTTTAGCCATTTCTCAAACGTATTCTTGGACTGTTTGGGGTTCAGTGGTAAATTTTTGCGACATGTGACGTCATAAATGACATTAAAGAACTGTGTTCCGTAAATCACGACGACATAATGCATTTAGACCAAGAGCAAATACCCCTTTCGACAAGCATAGCTTGCTGTTTAATCAAAACAGACAGTTTTAAAGTAAAAACATTTACACCATGAAGCATGGCATTGTTTTTTTTTTATCAAAAAGTAATAGACAAACTCCGGCTAAACAGGATACAAATTGATGTGTATTCACCGCCTAAATTCTCACACAAGTGTGCAGTAATATTCTACAATGTACATTTAGTAATAAGATGAAGCCATAACACATGGTTTTATCATTTGTTCATGCAAGCGAACAATGATTTATATGCAGTATCATGAAAATGTCAAATATAATAAAGTTTACAGAGTAATATCATATAAACATTATTGTATGTAGAACTTTCTTTAATACATATTTTAAATCTACTCTGTTCTGTTCTGTTCTGTTCAGCAATTTAAAAATAACGGGTCATTGTATTCGACACACCTTTGCGTTCAACGATTTGTCCTTACTCATCGTTGTTCACCGTCACTTTCATACTTTGTGAATCATTTTTGTGACGTCATTATATTTCTTTATTAAAATATACGCATACAGTCTTAATTGAACTATATGGACACATTTTACCCCGTTACAGTTCTCAGTCGGCCTTTCTGAACGTACTGAATGTATTACCATTAGATTAAATTTCCTCATGGTAGATTCATATTATCTCTTGTTTCCTACAGGGAAGATATATATTTTCAAACATTAGATTCTCATAACGGTTTCGTTTTATATTTCAAAATCTCTACTTTTCAGATTTTCGCCCGTTTCTACAAAGATACTCACGTCAAACATAATAACATTTTGCATTTTTTTAAGAATAATAAAACAAAATGTTCAAGTAATGATTGTTGAATATCTACTTTAAAAATACCTACTTTTTAAAAATGTTTTCAAGATTCATACCTTAGTGTAAGAAATATTTACGGTGTTATAAGATTTATTTCATTATCTTGGTAATTTATTAGTTTGGGACTATGGATATACGAAAGAGATAATACCTTCAAATAATATCTTTTTATCAATAGAATTCCTTGCAATTGTCAAGGTTGTTCCGTAGACGCAACGTTTGCATAGGCATGATAAAAATTAAGTAAAAAACAGGTATACAGCTAATGGTGAAACGTTCGGTGTAAGGTGATTATATTTTCAAATACTTTAACACTTTACAAGACGGATAGATATTTCAAATTATGTCAGAACAAATCGTTTAATACATTGTGACGGACAGGTCCATTATTCGGTTGCGTAACCAATGTGTCTGTTTTGAAAGGTTTATCAGTTGAAAGAAAACGATTTATCACAATGGTCGATGGATAAATACTAAGTATCCACCCTCAGGGATGAAATGTAGGAGTGAATTGTAACACTTACCGCGTTGACCAAGTCTATTTCGGATAAGTTACCCCCAAGGTTCAGTGTCATCAATATAAAATACTTAAATGACACCTTAAGTTTTGTAAGTTTGTCATATCTTGACACGTGCTTTGTAACTTACGTAACGATGTTTTAGTTACTTCATACCGTGGAAACAGTATATTACTTTCTACGTCACTAACATTAAATTTCATTAATGTTTCTAGCATGGAAGTTACCTTAGATATATAATTAACTTGATATGAAAAGAGGTATCAACACATAAACTATAAATTTACTGATAAGCAAACGGGATCTAAGTGTAATTTTATGGGAGTGAGTTTCCCAGTTTTGAAGGGAAACGTACAGAGCTTCCAGAACCCTGTAGAGAAGTACCCGCCTTTTGAAATAACATCATACGGATAATCTCAGTTTTGTTCATAGATAGGAATTTGCGGAACAAGCGTGGAGAGGAAAACAAGAATTTGTGTGATTGTGCGATTGTAATTCTACGATTGTGTGATAGCAATCAAGTTGAAATTTTTCGAAAAGCTTCATGTTAGAAAAGGACTTTATCAGTATCAAAGTATCGTGATCGGTGTGATTTTGATACGTAGAAATTTCAGTGACTCACTGTCAAAATCGAATATTTTCGAAACGATTAAACGGTTGAGATGTTAATTGAAAAGAAATCACGGACTCAGGTAACCTGCATTCTGAAGTAAACAATCGTTGATTTAACACTGATTTTGTGAATGGATTACATGTTTCTTTTAATTAAGGATGCGCAGTGAGATAGGATCTTAGCCAAAAGGTTTTGTTTTGTATAGAAACGTGAAACCAACGATGTGATAAATTTTATTTAGTTTTTAGGTAGTTAGAGCTAACGTATTACGTTCATTAATCCGACAGATAAAAGATCATTTGGGAGAATTATAGTAAATGAAATAGTTATGCGAAATATGAAATGTTGAAGGAATCATTTGCACATATGGCGTGCATACAGTCTCTACCAACATACAAATAATTCTTTCATTTGTTTTTTGGCTAAACATTGAACATGAACAGGTCGTTAACAAATTATTCCGTCTCAAAGAAAGTTATGGAGTAATTACCCAAAGCCTGTCTTTAATAACAAATTAGAGGAAGCATGTGTGAAATATTGCACTTCAGTCGTCAAGTGATGGAAATTTGTGTGTGTTTTAGTGCTCGTAACTCGTGCAGCAAGATGCGAGGCATTACCCTTGTCGGAATTATTATTCTCGTACTGCGTTCAGTGACAAGTTCATCGCCACGTTTGGATTTAGATATGTTTCAGAACCCGCCCGACGACCCGTGCATCAACAGTACTTTAGCAGTTAAATGTATACCTACATTTGAAAATATTGCTTTCGCTAAGGAAATTATTGCATCAAGCACGTGCGGTTCCCCGCCCACGCGACACTGCTTGCCAAGACGGAACGATAATGAATTAAGAAACTGCTTTATATGTGATTCCCGGCGACAATATCCGTCAAGCTATCTTACAGACCTAAATAATCAGAATAATGAGACATGTTGGGTATCCCAGCCTGACGTTGATTATCCAGGCAATGTCACATTAACTTTATCGTTAGACAAGAAATTTGAAATAACTTACGTAAGCTTGCAGTTTTGTTCGACAATACCTGATTCCATGGCATTTTACAAAAGTACAGACTATGGCAAGTCTTGGATACCATTTCAGTACTATAGCAGTGACTGTAGAAGTTTTTACAACAAAGACCCTCAAGCCCTTGTTTCAAAGGCCAACGAACAAGAGGCCTTGTGTACCGAAGACTATAGTAAATTTAATGTAAGACATGGTACTCGGGTTGCCTTTAGTACTCTTAAAGACCGCCCGTCTTCATTTCATTTCGAAGAAAGCCCAGTGCTACAAGACTGGGTCACAGCAACAGATATTAAAATTGTTTTCCAAAAAATGACTGCACCTAAAAGTCGTGTTCTTGATGAAGACTTAAAAGATGAAAAATTTTATGGTGTCTCAGATTTTGCTGTCGGCGGGCGTTGTAAATGTAACGGACATGCTTCAAAATGTATACTTAATTCTGAAAATAAACTTGTCTGCGAGTGTAAACACAATACGGAAGGGGCAGAGTGTGAAAAATGCAAACCATTCCATTCAGATAGGCCATGGGCACGTGCTTCGACAACGGATGCGCACGAGTGTGTTGGTAAGTGCGAACAATAATACGTAAATTATTCCTGCATTCGATATTAAATTTGTATTTTAATTCCATCAAAATTTCCCTGTTTCTACCTTCTGTGATACAAATATCAAAAACCATTTGCTAAAGGTACCTTCCAGACCAACTGAAATAGTCAAGTACTTAAATCATAAGCTGCCACTGTTTCAAATGATACGGTTTTAACAGTTTTATCCCCATGCAGTTAGGAGAAATATATAAATACATTTTTCTCTCTTTTAAATGAGTTTTCTAAAAACGTAACATTAAAAATTCCTGTAAATATCTATTTTGCCAGGGTTTGAAGCCATGTTTTATATGCCGACTTTGTTGTTCTCACATATGTACATGTTTATATGAGATACTTTAGTATGTATGTATCATACAAGTAAATTATCAATTAAGATAATATCTGATTACACTGCAACTTAGAAGTATAACATGCTGCGTATTTAATTACTGTATTGCATAAATATGTCATCAGGCAGTCTTGTTCGTTAGCTTTTATCTCGGCCCCGATCTTCTTACTTATTTCATTGCTATATGAAAGCATCGGTCATCCCCAACCATGGGTCGCTAATTTGAAAATACATGTAGATAATTTTGTTTCATTTTTTAAATGGGTTTCCACATTTTTGTTCACTTTGTCTTCAATGAAAGTCTCTAAGCCAAGTGAATCAGTTAAAGTGTGTTTGAGCTATACAACACTGTACCCGACCTTATTCCATATATATTAGGTATAAATGTAAATATTTACACGAGATAAAATAAGTTTGTTATAGTCTCACTCTTTATGATCACAATACCATATACACATATATTTTCATTGATAATAATCATGCAAACCTTTCTTAAAAGAAATACGAGAGACGTATTGCCTTATACCATTCTAAAAGCCGTTGTAAAAACATCTTTATACAATGCACCATAAAACTGCCATTAAAATTTACTATACACAACAATGTATAACAGTACAAATCACATGCACAGTTTTATACAGATAACAGTACAGCCTTAAGTCCTTTGAAACAAAATTAGTCTACAATATATATCAACCGTTTAATCATATTGCTATTGACTAAAGGCCACTTCTTCTAACTAATTTTAAACTATATGTACAAACTTACGAAGGTGCTACTTCTACTTGTGACTTAATATTTCAGTAACTAGGAGAGTTGGTAAAAAATGAATAACCATAGCAATAAATAATAAATAAATAGAAATGACTGAAAGCTTTACAAAGTGAAGCACGTTTTCAGAGGATCAACGCTACTGTCGGTATTAAAATATCAACTATATACAATACTTAAGATGTTAAAACAGGTTTTGGCACAAAACAAAGCAATGTCTGAGTTAGAGAGTAGATATTACCACTAAGGTTTGTATATATTGTATTCAGTTGTGAGGCAAGGTGTAACGCATCAGCTCGAATAGAACTTAATACAAGGGGCAATGTAAAAAACACCATGTATTTCGTCTTTTACAGAATTCCTGCGATGAAAACAAGTTCGATCCTCAACTTGTGCACCATTATATCTTTCTAACTCAATAACAATTATGGCTGTACCAGTTCTAAGCTTAAGCAAAGCATCCCTATATGATTTACTAAAAACTGTTTTACAATATTGTTTAACACCAAACTTTGCTTTGAATGTTTTATAGAGTCTATTCCATTGATTGTCATATCTATAGAGTCTATTCCATTGATTGACATTTCTATTCCAGCACCAAGTATTCTAGGTAACGTGTTATATTAAAACATCATCTTTATTGAATACTCTTTCAACCATTAACCATAATGTCTGAATCTTTGACAGACTTTGAAACACCAGTTCTTACATCTATTACTCGAGAAGCTAACTGACCATACATACATCTTCTTATTCGGTCTAAAACGGTTCATAATAGTTAGTCGACACCAATTAGCAAATGCAGACTTCTAGCATGATATAAAATATTTCCATCAAATATCACCACGGAGTATATCTACCTGCATCTATAAAGTACAGGTTCCTAGCTACATTATTTTAAATTGCAGTGATAAATGACCGTAAAATGACCGCTTCGATTTCGACAATTAAAGCGTTGTTCTTTTCCACGTCACAGTCCAATGCTAAGCTATCTGTAAAAAAGTGAATTTTAAAAAAATATGTAAGTGTGTTACACACTTTATACAAGATAAAGCACATATTTCAGATTTTATATGACATCTTTTCATCTTTGTTTTGTCTAACTTAATCAAAATTTCCTCTTAAAAAAGTTTTAATCAATTTAAGAGGATATTAAATCTTTAAACTATCCAAATAATCTCTCTCTATTTTACAAAGATTCTTAAAAGATTGTACTTTATGAGCGGATGCTCTCAAAAATCATAAGAAATCAGCAATAACACAGTGCGCTTCCCTTTTCTGGTTTTTGTTCACGTCTCAGAAATGATTGACATATATCGGGAAGCAAAATGATTTATCGGAAAGGGTGCAGATTTTCAAACCGGCTTATAAACCAAATGTATTTTCCCAGCATGCTCATATATTTGCGTTTAGTCGGGATTATTTCATGGGATGTTTAGATTACGTTAATATACTCCTATCGGGTTTGAAAATGAATAATTAGCCAGTCATATCTAGCCAATTGTTTGATAAAGGTGTTACATGATTGAAGACACGTAAAATGTAATGTAATAAAGATCTCCGTTTCATTGATGAAGTGCATGTGTTGGGGGAGTATCTTTGTGTTATTTACACCTGCAGTTGTGCTATCAAGTTAATAATCTTTCCATGGAAATACATATCAGTTCGTATGATGTAGAGCTAAACGTTGTAGTGATTGCCATCGCTGATTAACGCATTTTGCAGTCCTTATTTATTTGTATAGAGATCATTTTTACATCAGTTCATACATTATACACGTGCTCGCTTTGAAATGCTCACGCAAAAAATGTGTAAATTGAAAAACAGTCTACACTGATTTACACTGATGGAATAGAAATCTGCTCTCCAAAAACATATCAAAAATTCATATTTTAAATCAGACTTCTTTTTGTCATTCATTCTCTCCTGGTCACTTCAGAACAAGAACAAGGTAAAACATAGCTCAATGTCACCAGTTTTTTGTTTTTATTTAGGAATTCAACGTTTTCAGCGTTGCCAAAGAAAACGATTTACTGTGTACTTTGGAATGTTTTTGTTTCTTTATGAACTCAAGTGTGGTCTTTGTTAGGCTTTGATCAGACATACCACATTTGTTACTAGCATGTGTTTCTTGGTTGATTCCGTGTATTATATAGATGTCATGCTGTTTATTTATTGCAACAATATGTGTAAATACGTATTCATTGTCTTAGTTTAAGATATATTCTTCGCTAATTCGTATGATAAATGCAGGTACTATATTTGTTCTAGTATGCTACCATCACTTGTATTCCTATTGATACAAGTACTTCCTTTTTATTTCACAAAAAAGCCACTGCAGCAAGTATAGAGTTGAATCTAAAACCACTAAGTTGTTTACAGATTTTTATTTGAAATTGATGACAACGATATTCATTACATAACAAATTTCTTGAGGAAGACATGTTGTGTATAGAATTTTGTTCTCATGACGTAGAGGTTAGAAATTCGTGGCGTGTCAATGGTTATAATCAGCCGCACCTTCCACAGTCCCTTCTTTTGGCACAGCTAGCTATTAAAAGGCATCCACTGGATGCGGTTAATCATAGAACTGGATTTGATCATAGTCACTAAAACATAAAACTTAATAGAACTAATAAACGCAAGTCTTATGAAGTTGTCCGTACATGTCGAAACTGCACCTTTCAAAAGTAATAACGTACAGAAATGTCATTTGCATGGGATTATGAGATTGGATATGCCACTGGCATCTAATTTGCCTCTGTCGAAACTAAATTTGTCATCAATAAATATATATTGAATTCAAATTAATGATGTAACTCAATAGCCTTCGGTGGTTTAGGTAGCCAGATAACTTATTTGCGTGTCGCAAACCATTTTGGTTTAGTTAATATGGGTGTAGTGAATCAGCTTTTTATAGGTACTTAGGTAGTACATGACCTATAACGTCTTATTCTTTCCACAACAACTTGTTTAACGCTACACTAGTCTAGCATTGAAACTATTTCTGAATTTATCACCTCTCAAATTTTCAGCCTTGCGTTTTGAACATATGTCTAAATTTCAAGTATCTTTTCCAGTACTCTTCAGTCAAGACATTTTCAGTAAATCGTCTTAAGGAGTTTGTATTTAATTAGAATTCAGCCTGCCATTTTTCCATTAAAACAGACCGTACAAAATGTATTAAATGACAAGAACTAGTCATTCTTTCTTTTGTCTAATTTGTCAACCGCCACAGTTCTGTTTACCTGTCACGTCTAGACCACCTTATAACAAGAGCAGCATGTTTGAATTTAATTAACACTCGAAAATAGCAATCTGGCGGGAGAGTGCCGTGTTTTCCGACCTATTACCCTTCCTTTACAGCAACTCATTTACACCATCTGATTGCGGCTGTCTAACTTTCCAGACCTTTCACTCGCTTCATTATATTCCGTCAGAGCAAGCACTTATTGAGAAATTGCTATTTACTTTGGCTTAATTTGACTGTTCTCTTCCCCTTAAGTAGTTAACATCGCCGCCTCTTGGACAATGAAGCTGTCACAGTGGAAACCTCCAACAGTTTATCGGTTGATCCCCTAGCTTCTGTCTTCTGCACGTTATATATATAAAACTATATATAGTAACTACCTGAGCTGCCACACCCATCCTAAGCAATTATTTTCAACACATTTTGAGTGTATTTCTGATATATTCATCGGTTCTTCACAAGCGGAATCTTGTAGTTCAACTTTTTCTGCTATGGTGGTTCTATAATAATGTGGTGTATGTCCATGTGCCTTTCTTAAGCATTATAGTTTTAATGTTGGCTCTCTCTTTGCTTTGACTTCTTCCTGTCGCTGTTGTGCACGGTTGAACCGTTCCTCTAATACATTGAGAAATATCTACAAAGAACAAATAGTGTAACATGTACATTAACCCCTATAGCTTTTAGTAAAGATATCGGATCATCATTTTTATATGATATCTAGACTTAACTGTGGTGGAATAAAACAGATTTTTGTGTATGTACAAATTAACAGTTTACGTGATCCAAGTTACTCTTAGGTCATAAATCTCAACCCTGAATCATTTAAGAAAAGGCAATCAATTTGATCTAATTTGTATCTATGGAATTCTTACCTCCTGACTACGCATGGGGGGCATCGGAATAGCACTTAACGTTTTGTAATGCGATCTGCCACGTAAGGACTTTTGCCAAGTCATTGCATGATTCGACGAAACAATGAAAGAACTCGATATTTATGCACCAGTTTAAATGGTACTTAGAACATTACAGTTTTCTGCTTTCTATTAAATCGCTGCATGCTATTTTGAAACTGCAAAAGTTAAACGGTCACAACCTCTGTCTATCTGCTCAGCCGCCTATTAACTACAGGGCAAGACCCTCATGGTTGAAGCAGCTCCGTGAAAATTAAAACTACCTCATTCTATAGCAGATAATTACTGGTTTTCTCTAGACCACTATAATAACTTGCAATTTTCAGAATTGGATTTCAAGCAAGCTCTATTGTCAGACAGATGATCAAAGGCGCTGTAGGTATTCTTTAAGTCACGTGACGTAGGATGGTCAAATTGTCAATTAACAAGACATGCTTCGATTTCTTCGTGGGATTCAATTTGGTTAAACTGAGCCGTGATTTATACGGAGTGGGTGATAAATTGAATGATATCTTAAATTTTTGTGGTAAATTGAATAAAATTATTCGTGGTTACCCTTATTTGATCTAACACCTGTGATTCTGTTTAAAAAAATGTTATGGTTACTCTTGTACATAATTTTAGAATCCAGACATGCTTTTGAAAAACTGAAGCTGAAAAAAGTCCTGTATACCACTAATACATCTTTTCAATATTGTTTAAATTTCTGAAATAATCCGCTCTACTCTAACAATATTAAAATATCTTTAGATGCGAATTCTTGTAGCGAAAATGGACCAGAAAGACTGAAAAAGTGTAATAATTTGAGCGACATAATACCATAATGTACACGAAAATATACGTAAATGTGAACTTCTATATAATATGAAATATGCAAATAAAGAGATAGTCAATATACTGTCGATGAACTGTTAGTTTCAGGCTCGAAATATACAGGTAATTGTGAGTTGAAACTGACTCGACTCAACCTTAGAGACAAAATGTGTGAATGAAATGTTGACAACACTTTTTCTGTTATGTCCGTACACCGTCGCTACAGCTACTACTGTTCATACATATCATTAAGATGTGTTATTGCTTGATAAGAGGCAAAACTTGATATTGAAGTAGGTTCTATAAGGGTTATCTGGCGCTAAAACTAACTCCGTCGTTGAAAGATTAGATTGTTTAAAAGTGTAAAATTGAAGTATTAAGGGATATATAAGTGGGAATATTGGATTGGTAACAGGCAGATAGTGTTAGGCCCTCCGATAAGCCGGTCCCAGATAAAGCACGGACCATTATTCATTAGTTTGGACAACTCACGCTGAAATTTTAATCATTCCAATAAATGATAGTAAACGATTTTCGTAATTCAATAAATATTTCTGAATTGAATCGAAATTGTTGCAAAATCGAGACTGATAAGATTATTCAAAATAATGGGTTTTCCGGCCATCCAAAGAATTTCATTTGTCAGACAGTCTCACATGAACAATATGATTGACTAATGTTATGTATAAGTGTATAGACATCAATTTAGAAGATGTTAGTAAATTGAAATTTGGGAACGTTTCAAAGCTTCGTCTCATTTACCTCAAAACGCAAGAAAAGTGGCCCCTTAGGGGTCGCAATAGTTAGAAACCCATGTCATCACGACAGAAATGTTATACCGCTATTTCCTGCTCCCCTTCCTGCTACACACACATTCTTATGAAGTAATAACTTCGTAAATATATATTGTTTTCCCATTTCTAAATTGATCCATTACGAACCCATTTTCAAAGTCAAAAATATGTAGCTTAATATTGGGGAGAAACGTGCGTTTTCTTGAGAAAGTGTTTAAGTATTGGCAAGCGGCGAATTTGCATGATTACATGTTTCGCAGACCAGGTGTAGAGGCGTTGAAAGATAATCTCAATGTAATGTATGTCTTCATTCCACACCTTCTATACTGTTCAACATAAGCTATTGTACTGCAATACACTTGAAGCAGTTCATTTGTTCTTTTTGTTTGAATAGTACTTTAATAAGTCAGAAAAGGCCAGGACCTAAACTTCAAGGACATGCTAGTGATAGTTGAACAAAAATGCAATACTCTCCATTTCCGATCCAATGAGGGATCAGTTGGAACAGGGATTGTCACGGGGCAAGATCTTAGTTACGAGTAAGCTATCTTGGAAATTTGGTGCGAACAGTTCTGATGAAAAAGATCTTCATTTGTTATTTACTCAGTGTTAAAATAGTTGGAAGTTTTCCAGACCTTAATAAAGCTCAGTTAAAAAATCCCATATTTTTTCTTCTCAATGAAATTATTTAACTACAGTAGAGCATATCAGATGATGGAATGGATACATATAATAAAATTCCCGCCTATTAGGTAGAATACATTCAATATTTTACAAAAAAACACCATAAGCTATTCTTATGTTGGATTTTTGTGTAAATAAATAAGACAAACAGAGGTACAAAACATGTATAAATAAAACACAAATAAAGCAATCCTCATTAAACACACGTGTAAGCAATTTTTAAAGGAAGGCCGCTACATCAAACATTATGTGATACTATAGGCATGCAATGGTCTTTTAGCTGCCCCGTTCCCATGTGATTTGATGAAGCGGTTTTAACATACACAACAAAAAATTTTGAAAAAAACAAAACAATCCACTTGGTCCTGCATTTCATAGTTTACTGCCAAAACAAGTAGGCCATTATTTGCGAGACCTCGGCTGTTATTTGCAGTCAGATTCTTCCATAATACAACAATTGAGTTACCAAACCATTGAGTGGTCAGTAAAAAGGGATAATGAAATTTTGCATAGTCATTACGGAGCGATTTTAGAAGATCGACGGTCTGCGAAATGAAGTCTTTAGGGATTTGTTAAGAAAATGTAATAACATGGGACCATCTTCACAAACGTAATTGCTTCTGGTCTGATTATATTTACGTTTTATATTCAAAGTATTATAGCATCTTATTATCCAATTACGGTGCCATTTATCGTCAAATTGTTCATTTTCCACTCTATTGACGTACAATGCTCTCAATCAGTCGCGGTTAATAGGTAAGTAACGGCTACCGCCAAGCGGTTTAACAGACCCGCCTATGATTGAAATCTTCCCCTCGTGTTGACAGAGTATCTAGGCACTTGTCATGACGAACGTACAGAAGGAAGCATTAATAACTTTGCGACAGAAAGTGAGAGAGAAACAATACACTAGGCCTGATAATAAGTAAAAGTCAGATGAGTTGAAGAGATTGGGACTTTTTGAATTGCCTTTTTTGGTTGTAATTCACAGACATTGTTAACACTTGTCCCATTTAAGTTCAAATGAGTTGATTAAAGTTTTGATTTTTGAAGAGCTATTATTTCGGCTTATTCTTCAAATTATCTTAAGTCTTTTTTAAATTTCAATCCGTTTTATTTTGCATAAAGATCTTTTGTAAATGACAATGTTCAGAGCTTTCATGAGGTATTATTCTGATTGTCGAAGGTTGTTTCTTGTTAGTTATGACCTACTCTGGTGCTTGAGACAGGCACTGCTTCCTCCGATAGTTAAAGGAATACTTAAGTTTATTATGACATAACATCATTAGTTGAGGTCTCAGAGTTCATTGAGTGACTTTAGCCCATTGTGTCGTTGTTTCTCAAATTTTATATCGATTTAATCGACACTGAATATAATTTCGGTGTAATTTAGTACAAAGTGCATCAGTAAAACCGTTGGAATGTGTGTATATATATCGGGTACCGAACCTTTTGTATTTTGAAAATGGCTGCATAGAATATTTCGTTGTAAATCACAGGTCTTCGTCACTTCGAGTAGGTCGGCAAACAAGCTTTAACACCGCACAGCTCGCCCTATGTTTGCACAGTAAACAAATTCTTTCTTTTGAATAGTTTTCATTTATTTGAGACGGGTTTTGTTACAGTTCATTAAGAGATATTTTTCCTCTTAAAATTTTACAATTTTGGCTGGAACTAAAGCAGCCCTACAAAAATACTGGTCGTTTATTGCCCTGTAAAATCAAAAATGCTGTAGAAATCACTTAAAGCGAAAAGTCTGAAAATATGGTCAACTGCCTAGAAACAAAACTCAAGTGTTTGAACAAAATGATTTTTTTCCTAAGTTTTATATTTACCGACCAAAGACAGCAGATAAGCGTGAGGCACTTGCGAAAATACAAACGGGTCTTTTTCAGCCTTAGCTCTCAACTATTTTTTTTAATTTATGAGCAATACCATTTTGTGAATAAAACAGTACTCAAAATTGACAGCGACACAATCAAATTTGTTTTTCTTGTTGATTATTTCTACCAGAAATGCAACTGTGTTTTTCGACAGCCCTGCGTAGGTCTTGTCCCTTTGAGAATATACCGGAAGGTATTTTTCTGTGCTCTTTGTTACATCACCAGAAATAATAACAAATATAAACCAAAGTATATGGGGTGCAAGTACATGCTATTACAATCACCTCTTGTTCATACAGTCATTGAATAGGATAACATATATACAAAAACATTTACTGTAACACTAATCTGTAATCTGGAATGTTTACATGCGAGTTTGTGGCAAAACAATAAAATAAATCATCAAACTAAAAACAAATATGTTAGCGTTTTAGTATAATAACTTTATTTTATTTTTATGATATTCAAAGAGAGTTCTTTCCCCTACTTATTTATTTGATTTTACAAACAGAATGCTCCGTTATAATGTAGTAAGTAACCTTTACTATTTTGAATGGCGTATATCTCAAATAGACATTGACAGGTTGTGACAAATGGGGGTTTATCAATACTTAATAGTGTTGAAACTGTCATATATGGTTAAACTACTGTCAGTTATACCATATACAGTTGTAACCAAATATACAATGAAGTTATTCACGAGTGAGATCTTTCATTTGATAATCCAGACAAAATCTTGTATAAATGCCAGCTTCCCACCGCCAGTATTCGAGTTAAAGAGTACGGTTTTCCTTGTTTTTCTCATAGACTATATTTATATACGCAACTTTATTGAATTATTTAATAGAGTGACATCATTTAGAACCTGACAACTTTCAGCATAGCAGCATAGTTCGCTGACAATGCTTTCTGTCCACCCTGTTATGGTAACTGGTACCCAGTTCGTATACTCTGGCCTTTGCTATTATGTTATTGCTCCCGTGTACTTTAAGTCTTTGACTTTGGGTGCATTTCTATTAGTCTATGACGTGTCATTGTTTATGAGGCTTACGTTGCGGAAGACCAGTAGTTTTGGTGATACAGAAAAGAGTATGCTATATAACAACTTAGCGGGATATCTTAACATTCTTTTTGTAAGAAAACGAATGTAGGACACCGCTGTATGATAAAGTTAAAAGTTTTTTCCGGGTAACTTAGTACAATTATATCTCATACATTTATTTTTGCCTTTTTCATGTGTTTTCCTTGGCACGATATATTGGCACCTTTAATTCCTAGACAATATTCTGCTAATTGTTCCCGATCTTTAAGCTCATTGGTTGCGTCAATTTTATCGTGCTTTTACCTTTCTGTTGATATGTACTTGATAGCAAACGCATAAATTCTTAGGAAATGCATTTCTCATCCGATGCAAAACCAGTAGCGACTGATTGTAAGCCATTCAAATTCAATTTCGCAACACGCATTGAAATTTTTAGTAAAAAAATCTCAGTTTGTTTTTGACTGGGTTTAACACTTTAACGCAATATTCAGTTTGATTCATGATAGCATATGATGTCGATTGAAAAGTTAGCTCGAAAGTCATCGGTTGCTTCTTGAATTGAGAAATATAACATATATAACAGCGTAAAGAGGGCACGGTTCGAAACCCTATTGCGACATAAGCATGTGGCCAAACATGTTGCAAACATAGATTTACGTAAAGAAATACTACAACTGAAGAATAAAGATTCGTTGCATAATAAGTAAACCCTCGTATATAACGATTCCAGAGAATATAACGAACAACTTTCCTGAGCCCGATGTTTTCCCTTCTTTATCTGATATGAAAATGCTGTATGGATACAACATACTCCGGATATAAGGAACCTAAGTGATTCGTTATAAACGGAGATTACAACTACACTATCTATTAAGACAGACTAAAAGTTACTTGTTTGTAGTCCTGTCAAAGTCCGTGTTTTAATAGGAAAGTGTCCAGCTTAGAAAAATAGCGGACAGTGTAGATCATGATCAGACTGCACAGATGTTGAGGCTGATCGTGAATTCTACTGGTATATCATGTTGAAAGATTGAGAAGTTTTGTCATATTGTATGATAAATGATAACTCTTATACTTGTACACAAGTTGTCTTGTATGTGTTCTACCAGCATTAATCAAAATTTGCTAAAGGAACAGGGAGTGACTTTAATTTAGAATATTTATGATACTTTGATTATGCAAGCATTCCACAACAAGAAAGTAACACTACCCTACCTCAACTCATATGCAATTATTAATTTTCATAAATGCGTGGAAATTACTAACATTGTATATCAAATTTATCAATTTTTGCTGATAAAGATCGCTTAACGACCGTTTTATTTGCATATATCTTAGTGTATAAATTTGCTTCATTAACCAGTTGGTTTGACTAAAGATATAAGGAAATTGGGCATGTCGAAGAAAAAGCCACAAAATTGTTGTGATTGAATCTAACAGATCTAAATCATGTTCAAGCTATAGAATTTTATTACGTACACTGTATGAATTGGGAAGTGGTATATTAAATCTAATTGCCAAATAATTTATTTTGCCTTTTAGATCCGTTGAAAGATGCTCATTTCATTAAATATTTTAACTTTTACCTCACATATGAAAATGTAAAGCATTTTTGTTCCATGCATACATATTATTATATTTTGTAAAAACAAAAATCAG
>JAFMSR010000013.1:31054997-31069154 GCA_022818135.1 Saxidomus purpurata
AAATACATGACAGGGTTATGTAACTTGTTAAACTCTTCATTCTATTGTACATTTGATAGTGAACAGGTATTCCAAGTTTCAAAGTGATGACTTTGATAGTTTGCATGTAAGTGACTTAAAGGCAAAACTTAAACAAGAGGGCCATGATGGCCCTATATCGCTCACCTGACTACCATTGGCTATAATACAAGGGCTCATGATTCTAACATAATTTGTAGAGGTCCACTACACAATGCAAAGTAACATTCCAAATATCTATTCTCTGTCTGTCAGCCTTCTTGTTTTTTTAAGTTTTCCCTATATAAGCCTATGTGAAATAAAGTCACCTCCCTCCCTCCCCCTCTCCCCCCTCCCGGGAAGAATAATTTTGACCTGGGGGTATTGATTTGAACAATCTTGGTAGAAGTCCGATAGGCATGTTTACATGCCAAATATCTAATCTCTAGGCCTTGTGGTTTCACGGAAGATTATTTTAAGTTTTCTCTATATAAGCCTATGTAAAACTAAGTGTGGGGTCAATTTTGATTCGGGGGTCATAATTTGAACAATCTTGGTAGAGGTCCACTAGACAATGCTACATACCAAATAAGCCTATGCAAAACCAAGTGACCCCCCCCCCCCCGGCAGGGTCAATGACCAAGGGGTCATGATTTGAACAATTTTGCTAGAGGTCCACTAGCAAATGCTACATGCCAAATATCTTAGCTCTAGGCCTTGTGGTTTCAGAGAAGAAGTTTTTAAAGTTTTTCCTATATAAGCCTATGTAAAACTAAGTGACCCTCAGTGCAGGGTCAATTTTGATTCAGGGGTCATAATTTGAACAATCTTGGTTGAGGTCCACTAGACAATGCTACATACCAAATATATCAGCTCTGGGCCTTTTGGTTTCAGAGAAGAAGATTTTTAAAGTTTTTCCTATATAAAGCCTATGCAAAACTAAGTGAACATCCGTGCAGGGTCAATTTTGACCTGGGGGTCATAATTTGAACAATCTTGGTAGAGGTCCACTAGACAATGCTACATATCAAATATCTAAGCTCTAGGCCTTGTGGTTTCAGAGAAGAAGATTTTTTAAGTTTTTCCAATTTGTTGCCATAGCAACAAGAGTTCTCCATGGAACGGAATTCTTTGAACAACTTTGATAGAGCTTCATGCAAGGAACATCCCTGCAAAGTTTCATCAACATTGGCCTAGTGGTTTCAGAGGAGATGTCGTTTGAAGGAAATGGTGGACGGATGGACGGACGGAATGCGATCCTAATAGCTCACTCTGGCACTATGTGCCAGGTGAGCTAAAAATCAGACTGGCGCAAAATGACAAGTACAAAATACTTAAATATTCCCACCTCTCCCAAATGTATGACCCCAAAAACTCATTTGATATGTTAAAGTATAATATCCATTAATTGTTTGTGAAAAATTAAAAATCAGTCGAACAAAAATTGTAGAAGCTCTGTCCAGTTTTCAAAATCAACCAAAATCTATCAAAATTCACGTTTTTTACCCCCAATACAATGTGAAGAAGGGTATTAGATGAACAAGTTTTCTAAGTTTCAAAGTGATAACTTAACTAACGCCCACACAGTTGAAGATGTGACGACAATAGCTCATCATTTTTTCTCTCAAAAAGTCAGACGAGCTAACAGTACATAATTTACATTGTACCTGTCTAACAACCGGGTAAACACCAGCAAATGAAAGCTCTGGGTTACTACACTCTGGATGAGGGCATGCAATTTTCAGTGACCACAGCTTGACTGGCATCCACAGGAAGACTCTGTGCCCAAAGAAATGGTGCAGCTTTGGGGTTGACTGTGGAATGAGTGGGGCTTGAGGTGGCCTAAGCCACAATCCACTAATCCTTGAGAAGTCAAAACTTGAGTTCCCAAGGTGGTCCTTGAAGTAAAGGGCAGAAGAAACCCAGCAGTGATCCACAGGAGGAAGGTCCAGAAGTGGAACTGAAAAAAACAAGTCATTTACCTGTGTTAATAAGGTAGTGAAGGATAACTCTTTGGCTGCTGAAGCCAGGTGACCACTAAATACAGGTGTACATTTATCATTTTATTCTTCTTATTCAAATATGTGATACTTACACTTTGCTTTGTATGTAATTTATCATACATGTCAATAATGTAGGAAGATAACAAATTATTGCTTATTAAGTTGCTCTGATTGTAACAGTATAAAAAAAAAAATTATGTACGAGAGAATGTAAACATACTATGATTATAGTTTGTAGCAATTTATAACAAGAGGGCCATAATGGCCCTATCAGTGTTCCCACTCTCGTAAATTATTACGTAAATCACGCAAAAAAATTAAATATCGCGCAAATAATTTTCACCACGTGCGAGATCGCATGTGTACGAAAATGCCGAGGACGAATATGTTCAGCTGGAATCCCTCTGTATGTTCTAAAAATAGATCATGGAAATTCTACTTTCTCGGCCAATCGGTCGGCATAACTGCTGGTGATTTACCGTTGACGTCATGAAATGTAGACAGGTTTCATATTTGAATGCTCTGGGAATTAATATTAGCACTTTAAAAGTGACCAATCTAATGATTCGGGCTTCGTCTGCAAAAATGTGGCAGACAAGGCATTGTGTTTTGCTTCACGGCAAATAAAATAAATGATGCCCAACAACAAAGTGAAGAGTTACCATCCACAAGTACTGAAACAACTACGAGTAGTGTTAAAAGTCGGAAAAAGTACCCGAAACTGTTTCATAACAAGTGGTTGCTGCGGGTTATAAAAAATTTAAACGGTCGCCGCTTGTCTATCATATCTATATATAATTTTCATACCCCCAAACATTGAGATTTACCCCTTCTTTTTGTGTCCAGCGGGTAAGTATACCCTTGAAAAAAATACTGAGTGGGAACACTGCCCTATATTGCTCACCTGAGTACCAGTGCACTTCAATAAGGAAGTCACTGGTTGCTAGGGAAAGACACGGGTTGCTGTGGGATTCACTGGTCAGTACTGGAAAGTCTGAATGATTGCAAAACACAACTGTTGCTAGTTGCTAAGGATGTCAATGGTTGCTAAGGAAGTCACTGGTGGCAAGATGATTCTAAAGGTTGCTAAGAAAGTCACTTGTTGCTTGGGGAAGTCATTGGTTGCTAGGGGTCTAAATTGTTGCTAAGGATGTCATTTGTTCCAAGGGGAAGTCACTGGTTGTAGGGGAAGTCACTGGAAGCTAGATTTTTCCTATTACTCGGTATACAGACAAGGGACCCCCAACCCCAGTGGCTGTGGTCAATTTTAACCCCAGGGGCATGATTTGAACAAACTTTGTGAGGACCACTGGATTATGCTACATACCAAATATCTAAGCTCTAGCGCCCTTGGCCATGTGATTTTGAAGAAAAAGATTTTAAAGTTTTCTTTTAGCAAGTGACCCCCCAGACAGGGTCAATTTTGGCCCCGGGAATATGAGTAGAACAACCTTGGTAGAGGTCCACTAGGAAATGATACTAATTATCTAAGCTCTAGGCCTTGTGCTTTTTGAGAAGAAAAATTTTAAAGTTGGCCCTATATAAGTCTATATGAAAATCAGTGACACCCTGGTTGTGGTAATTTCTGACCCCTGGACAATATTTGAACAATCTTGGTAGAGGTCTACTAAGCAATGCTACATGCTAAATATCTAAGCTCTAGGCCTTGTGATTTCAGAGAAAAAGATTTTTTCATGTTTTCCTATATATGCCTATGTACAAGGCAGGCAGTCTCAATTTTGACCCGGGGGTCATGATCTGAGCAATCTTGGTAGAGGTCCACTAGGCAATGCTACATGCTAAATATCTAAGTTCTAGGCCTTGTGGCATGAGAAGATTTTTAAAGTTTTTCCTATTTATTGCCATGGCAACCAGAGTTCTAAATTGAACAGAATTCTTCGAACAATTTTTGTAGAGCTTCATGCAAGGAAAATCCCTGCCAAGTATCATCAACACTGATTAGAATAAGTGAAGAAATTAAGGTGCTAGAGTGTGACATGGTTAAATATTGCAATTTTTGTTAAATAAAGGGCCATAACTTAGAACTAATCATACACATTCTCTGTAAATATGATAAGGATTAGTGAAGAAATGAAGGTGCTAGAGTGTAAACACAATAATTATATTTTGCAATTTTTGTTAAATCAAGGGCCCATAAGAACTAATACGATTAAACCCATAATTGAACTGTTTCGAGATCTTATGGTCATACACATTATCTGTAAATATGATTAGGATTAAAGAAGAAATGAAGGTGCTAGAGTGTAAACATCGTTAAATATTGCAATTTTTGTTAAACCAATGGCCATAACTCTGGAACAACTACTCCGATTAAGCCCATAATTGAACTCATCCGAAATCTTATGGTCATACACATTCTCTGTAAATATGATTAGAATTAGTGAAGAAATGAAGGGCCTAGAGTGTAAATATACTTAAATATTGCATTTTTTGTTAAGTCTGGGGCCATAATTCAGGAAGTACTGATCTGATCAAGTCCATAATCGAATTCATTCGAGGTCTTGTGGCCAAATACATTGTATTTAAGTTTCATAATGATTGTTTCAAAAATGTAGATGCTAGAGTGTAAACAAACTAATGGTGAACGGAAGGACGTACGACAGACATTCAACGTTCCTAAAAGCTCACCATGACCACTTCATGGTCAGGTTGAGCTAAAAAGACTTGCACTGTATTAATACCTTGACTAGCTGAGGATGGCTGCCCTTTCTTAACAGGGGTTAGTGTCATCAACTGTTCACTAGATGTTGAGGAAGTAGCTGTAGGCATGAACAGGTCACCTGTGTACAAAGTATTACACTAGTTTTACTAAATAGTCATTTAATGTACACCACTTATCGTATATCAATATAAATTACACACAAAATTGTTTTTTACAGACAGAAGCAGAATGTCTTCTAAAGCTTACCTATGTCACATACTTCATGACAATACCGAAGTTTAATCTTTTTGGGGGTTTGTTGATATGGGTAGTAATATGGTTCAAAAGATAGTGAACTTTTAGACACAGTTTATAGTTGATGAAACGGTGGCCAAGACATTTATAACAACAACAGCTATTACTTAAAATCATATTCATTGTATATAGTTGAAGATGAATGCCTTTGTTGAACGGATACATTCGGTTGGGCCCGGGGGGGGGTTTTTACAAAATTTACATAGGGGGGGGGTTGTATATTTTTTGGGATTTTGTTCAATTTAACCGTTGATACGGCGTCTGTACTTTCAATTTCCTCTTTTAATCCAGTTTTAGAAGAAAAATTTTGATTACTTACCAGCGGACAATGTAGACTGTTCTATGAAATATTTAACAGACTTTGATGGGGGGGGGGGGGGGGGGGGGGGGGGGGGGGGGGGGGGGGGGGGGGGGGGGGGGGGGGGAGTTTTTTTTGAAAAAAAATTGCAGTCTTCACTGCTGTCCCAGAAACTGACCTCACTTGCTTCTTCTTCTGCACAGATTCTAAAATACAGATGTCCAATAAGTACACAACTAGACATGTATACTTACATTTAACCATATAAAGTATCAGTTGTATTCTTAAAGAGGCAAGTTTAGAGCTGAGTGAGTGAGATACCTACTTTTTCATATTGTAGACTCCAAAGTTTACACTTTCCAAGCAATATGTACATATACATGCCAAACTCTATTTTTAATAAAACCCATTTTCAGTGTTTCAACTAGCATGTTGAAGTATATAGAAGATAAATTATTTTAATGAAGAATATCAGTAGACTTGGACGGTCACCACTGCACAGGGATCACTGCACAGGGAATGTTCCAACAACTGGGGTGTTCTTTGTTGAAACAGACTGGGATGCTGAAAACAGTCAGTGTACAGATAAACATCACACAAGAACTGAATAATTAAACCTAACGTATTATGAAAACATTTGAGAATAAATTGATTACTTTCAATTAGCAATGAAAAGTACTATGTACATGTATACTTTAATTTAATATTAGATAATACAGCACCATTTACAGGCTAAATACTACTGAAAATGTGTCCATTCATTAGATATTTTTACATAAAACACCAATCTAAGTCTATAGTCTACACTGAAGTATGACTTTGGACAAATGTAGTCAAATGTAAAAATGCGACTGTGACAGAATTTCACTTAATTTAACACAATATAAGAAAATTAAAATGCCTCAGGCCACGAAATGAAAAGTTACTTAAAGAGTGCAAACATAAAATATTTCTCTCACTTTGTATTATTCAAAAGAATTAACAGTCTCTCAAGTATTACTTGTATATCTCAAGCAATAGTGCTATACAGTAAAAGTTTCACTTATCCAACTTGTATCACAGTCTCTAAGAACACTTTTAATACACTCACTGTCTCTATTCGCGAATTTGACCATTAGTGTCACTTATTATGTTACTCCTGTAAAGAAGTAACTGTCTATATTGTTCATTAATTTAAGTTTACGTTCACTGTCTCTCATTTATCTCCAGGGGATAAAGTTTCACAATGGGTCGTGTTGTATGACCACTTCCGGTACGTATCTTCGCTGCTCTAGTCAATCCATCTCGCCCGGGCATCAGTTTCTCCACCACGGCTAGTTTCCATCGTAACCTAGGACAGTCCTCATGCACCTGTACTATGTCACCAACGCGTAATGAAAACCACTTTAAAAAATTTAAATAAATTCAAAAGAAAAAAAAAAATATTTTTAGGTTTTTTTGGGGAATTTGGTTAGTGTGTTTTATTTAAGTTGGGGGGGGGGGGGGGGGGGGGGGGGGGGGGGGGGGGGGGGGGGGGGGGGGGGGGGGTGGTGGGGGGGGGGGGGGGGGGGGGTTTTGGAGAAGGACGCCCAGCACCTGTACTCGTCACCAACGCGTACGTCGTTCGACGTAATGACGCAAGATAATCGGCCTTCCATTTCGCCCAAAAATGGTTGATTAACTGACGCTGGACTCGAACTCGTTTTGTTACAGAACTATAGTTACTAATCACCTTCCGTGGATCGATGTACTCGGGTAACGCTGTTATCCTTCGGCCATGGAGTAAATGAGATGGAGTTAATGGCTCTGGATCTAATGTATCTGAGGTAACGTAAGTAAGTGGTCGGTCGTTGAGTACGGCTTCAATCTCGGTAAGTGTCGTCTGCAAAACTACGAATGTAACGAATGATCGACCAAGTACTTTCTTCAGTGCTGTCTTAACAAGTCCTATCATCCTCTCCCACCATCCACCAAACCACGGAGAGCGATTTGGTATAAATCGCCACTCAGTTCCTATACTGCTAAGTTTGTCCTTCAAGGTCTGGGATTCTAACAATGACTTCAATGTGTTCGATGCTGCATGAAGTGTTGTTGCGTTGTCAGATATTATGAGTCTAGGAAGTGTTTGTCTGCTGACAAATCTCCTAAACGCTTGTATAAATGAGTCTTCTGTAAGATCATGAACGAGTTCTAAATGTACTGCTCTGGTGGCTGCGCATGTAAACAAGCACACACAGGTCTTGGACTCTCTGCCAGATTTTTCTCGGACGTAAAGTGCTCCACTGAAATCTATCCCTGTGACTGCGAATGGCGGTGATATTTCAACTCTGTATGCTGGCAACGGTGGTGGATCTGGTGCGAGATAGGGTTTAGAGTTGACTTTACGACAAGTTGTACATCTTTGTAGTTGTGACTTTACACATTGTCGTATCGTGGGGATCCAATATGTCTGTCGTATATGACATATGGTAGCACTTATGCCGGAATGAAGTAGTTTCTCGTGTGCATCAAGTATGATGAGTCGTGTTAAGGGACTTCTGACATAAGCCTAACTCTGAGTACTTTTTGAAGTTTCCAGAATCTAGCGATGTCGATCACATTAATAATTTCAGGGGCGTTTTGTCTCAAACTATGGGTTGAAGGGTCTTTTATGGGTCGACTTCCGGTCTCTTCTGTTGTAGTAGTTACTACTGTTGTGTCTTGAACATTCCACGTCGGCCATTTAGTATTTTGGGTTATCCATGATGGTCCTGTAAACCACAGTTTACTTTCTTGGTATTGTATTGCTGATATCCCACAGGTCAGTAGATCTGCTGGGTTTTCTTGTGTTGGGCAGTATCTCCAGTTTTCAGTTTCAGTCATTGCTCTTATTTCTGCAACTCGAGATTTTACAAATCGGTTGGTATTGTCTGTATGTTGAAGCCAGTGCAATACGATTTGGCTATCAGACCAGTAGTATGTCGTCTGGATTCCTAGTGCTGTTCTTAGATGTTGTGATAATCTAGCTCCAATAACGGCTGCCATGAGTTCAAGCTTTGGTAAAGTAAGCGGTTTCACAGGTGCGACTCTATTCTTTGCCATAACTATTCTCGAAACATTTCTGTTGCAGATGTATGCTGTAGCTCCATAAGACTGGGTACTGGCATCGACGAATATGTGTAAACTTAAGCTATAATTGTCGTCTGCTGCATCTTGAATGTCGTCTGCATCGGAAAAGTAGTATCTCGGGAAGTGGGTTTTCATAGTAACATTCAAATCTGCGACTATTTGTAACCACTTCTGTTGATAGATAGTTGGTAAAGGGGGTGTCCCAATCGAACTTTCCCTTCCAAATATCTTGAAGTAATATTTTGGCTCTCACGGTGACTGGACTAAGTAAGCCAAGTGGGTCGTATATTCGAGATGTACTCTGTAGAATGTATCGTTTGGTCGTAATCGAGATAATGTCTATTGGTCTCTCTGCGTAAATCAGCATATCGGTTTCTGGTTCCCAGCGCAATCCTAGTACTTTTGTTACTTCATCTGTGTCGAATATATTAAACTGTTTTGCTGTCTCGCGAAGTATGGTACTGTTTGAGTTCCATGATCGTAGCCTGAATCCTGCATCTGACATAAGATCACGTGATTCCCGGAAGTATCTGATCACATCTGCTTCTTTGGCGAAGCTTGATAAAAAGTTGTCAACATATAAGTCTCTATGTAGTTTTCCGGTGACCCAGTTGTGGCGGTTTCTCTGTATATGTTTCAGCAGGGTTGCATTCAAAATAAACGGCGAACAAACTGCTCCAAATAGGACTGACTTGAAGCGATACGTCTTCAAATGGCTGTCGGGATTGATGGTATCTGAAAGCCATAAGAATCTCGTAACATCTCGATCTTTCTCCCACGTGCAGAAATGCTTTCTCCATATCTGTAACTACGGCAAATTTGTTAAGTCTAAATCTGACAAGTATGGATGTTAGGTCATTCAGTTCGGGTGGTGTTGACTGTAGACAATCATTCAAACTCGGGTGATTTCGTGACATGCGGCAACTACAGTCGTACACAATCCGTATGGGTGTTGTAGAAGAATCTTTCTTCACAGCATGATGGGGAATGTAGTGTACTTTCTTCCCAGGTGTGTCTGTATTAGTAACTTCTTCTATGAAGCCTCTTCTTTCCTGATCCTCTATGATGTCTGCGTAGTGTTTCAGAGTAATAGGATCTTGGCGTAGTTTATTGACCAAATTCTCGGTTCTACATTTTACAATGTCGTAATTCGTGGGTTACGAAGGTTTGATGATCTAGTTTCCATGGTAACTGAGCTGTGTCAGTGATTTTTTTACTTTTTTGGCAAAAGCCCATGCCTTTCAAATTGGGAATTTTTAGCGCGATAAACTTTAAAATTGGGAAAAATTAACAAAACTTAATCAAAAAATCATTTTGAAAAGTTTTATTTTAAGGTCATTTAAATGTCCTTGCTTCTTTAATTTACAACTTCATCTTTCTATGTTTCATTCCTTTAAAGCTGTCCACTAAACATTCGTTTCTTATTATTCAGTTCATTTTTTTGGTGACATAAACCAGGAACGTAGAATCAACTACAAATGTACACAGTATTCTACGTTCCTGCATAAACGCATTACAGCGTCCAAACTACGATGAGTAAGACGATTTAACTTTACAAAAAAATGTTTGAATGTCTGGAGTGCCGATGGCGTGTTTAAGTTTTATTTTCTTATTATAATATTTGGAAATATGCGACATTTTTTGATAATTAGGGTAATTTTCTAACAATTTTTTTACCGACACATTTTGACGCATGAAAAAGCGTTTAGCGACCGTGATGAAAGTCATACTAAAAGCCGTACTATGCTGTGACCCGTTTTATGTAAACATTTACGCGCGTCGAATTGGCAACAAAATTCTGCGAATAAACCACAAGAGTCGGAATTTCGTGATTATTTGCATTGTTTTAGTTCAACTTTCACAAGAAATCAATCTAATTGGGAAAAATCTTCTTGTTTTTGGGAATTTTGAAGCCTTTTTTTGGGAATTTTGACCATTTTTGTCAATTGGGAAGACGTCGAATTTCGGAGTCAAATCGGCGCAAAAAAAATCACTGTGTGTATCTATCGCCCGTAAACGTTATCGAATGTTCTTGATACTCCGGCATGTAGCTTCTCTCATCGTTGTCGGCGTCGTCGTGTTGTATACCTAAGCTTTCTAGCTTCCAAAATTTCTCAATGTCAAAATCTTGTGGACTTTGCGTAATCACATTTAACGTCAGACTGGTTGTTGGGTTTCGTGCTGATGGCTGGAATGGAACGGGACCTGAGAGGAGATAGCCAACCTTGGACTTTACTGCTGTAGGTCCTGAACCACGGATGACTTCATCTTCAACAACCTTCCAATAGTAATCTGCGCCGATAAGTATCTGTACATCAAATGATATGTCATCTATAACCGGATGTGCCATTATCTAAGGCCTCTGAGATAAGGTAGGGTGGTGACATCACGGTTGTAGTTTCTTAGAGGAACCGCTATCATCGGAACTATAAGCACCTGCATAGGTATTTTATCACCAGACATAGTTATCAAGGAAACGGTTGCTGTGTCTAGGTGTCTAACGTGATTGGTCTCACTTCCAAACGAGGCTAAATGAATAGTGTCTGTACCTGTGCGTGTTAACTTCAAACAATCTGCGAGGCTGGATGTAATAAAAGATCTTTGCGATCCTTCATCAAACAATATATTTGCATCTACGGAGCTATATCCGGTGCTCACTGGTGCTACAGCTGTTTTCAACAATACGCGAGAACTATATTGTATTGATGTAGAATTTAGCACTGATGTACATCATGTACATGTAGGACTGGTACTATCATTGTAAGTATGTAGAATTGCAGCATTTTCTTCCATGTGCACATTATTCATATTTGAGTTTGTAGAATTATCACTTGAATTAGACGTACTTTTTTGACAAAATTTAATACTTGTATGATGTTTCTGCTTACAATTTCGGCACCTGTTATTAGATCTGCACTTTGAAACTTGATGCGTTCCCAAGCAATTAAAGCACAAACGTTTCTTTTTCACCACTGCCATTCTAGATTCATAGTCTTTAACTATTGTACAGTCATTTGACAAATGGAGATGACTAGAACAAAATGCACATACCTTAGAACCTGTTTTGTTTCTATTTTCTATCTGTGTGTTGTTTTCCCTCCTTCTATTCCTGTGGTGTCTTGAGCTGGAACCCGTTAGAAGAGACATAGTTGGCGTTCCATACTCATTCACGTCGCTGATCTGACCAGCTTCCATAACATTTATTTCTTCGGAGATGGCTTTACGTAGTTCCTGTATTGATATGTTATTTCCCTGGTGTTGTCGAGCGAGGGTTTTCCGTATTTCGGTGGGCAACCTATTGAAAATAACTGGCACAAGAAGCGTTCCATATGATTCTTGGTACTGTCTGAGTGATTCAAGTCCCCGTATGTAATTCTCCATCTTGTCGTAACAGTTTCTCAAACTATGTAGTGTGTTGCTAGGTGACGGGAGTTGTAACATCGCTTGCATATATGAATGCATTATCTTATGGACTTGGCCGAAACGTTCTCGAAGAAGATCTACGGTCCTGGCATAATTAGCGTTTGTGAGCGCGAATCCCTCAATAGTTCTTGATGCATCATGTTCAAGTTGTGATCCGAGATAGTTGAATTTCTGGATGTCTGTTTAACTTGAATTGGTATGCACAGCTGAATTGAAAGAGTCCCAAAATGTTTGCCATTGAAGTATGTTACCGTCGAAAAACAGGAAGTGATAGCTTCAGAAGTCTGTGAAAATGTGACGAATTTGCTGACGATATACTGTTCATATTTACATCTCCGTCATGGGTATTTATTCCATCAAGATCGTTTTCGGAAGTGTTTCCCTGTCGTCTGCTCCTGGCGTTCTGTTCTTCCACAGTGTTGTTACGACTTTCACTGTAAACTCGAAGTTCTCTAATCTTTATCTCAAGTGTCAATGCATATTCTTCACTGCTAACTATTTCTTCCTCGATTTCACCTATTTCTGTCTGTTCTAATATTTTTTCGTTCAATGAATTGAGCGTCTCTGCTTGGCTGGTGATTGACTCTAGAATTGCGTGAATTTCTACTAAAGACGAATTCTCCTTCGCCCGTTCGATTCTTTCTAGCTGATTTTCTATATATCTTCGATGACCGTCTCTAACTGAGCGTAATTTATCTATCTTCATGTTGTTTCGTCACGGCACCAAATTATGTGGGGGTTGCGGGTAAACTCTATGCGGGTAAACTCTGTGCGGGTAAACTCTATGTGGTTAACAACTAAATCACGTCTTGTTCATAACAAATCTATTCAGTAACTGCACACATACAAAACATTACAAAGGAAGTGACGTCACAAGGCGTCACGCACAAACTGGCATCAATTACGTTACACATAACGTTACATAAATGCGCGTTATTTCCGACATCCGTCTTCCAACTTGGACAGTACCATTCATTATTCTAAGGGGTCCTTAATAATATTTCACTGACATAATAAAGGACAGAGCAGAGTATGATCAGACTGCAAGGATGTGCAAGCTGATCATGATCTGCACAGGTCGCTATGACAGAATCATTGCAGTCATAAGGTAAATGATCATTACGAGTATAAAATAATAAAATTTGCCAGCTCTTACAACATCACATGGAACAAAAATTGACCGACTGAACTAGCAGTTGTCTTCATGTGTATTAAAATTTGTGAGATTGCCAACAGATTTGTATAAAAAGTTTGATGACAGTACCCGCAAGGTCCTGCTCTATCTTTTCCGCCATTGCTGTCAGCTCCTGATCTTCTGTTTCAGCATCAGACATCAAAAGCAGCTGAAATTATAGAAATGTAGATTCTAATAGATAATTAACAGCTAGCATAAATTACTGTGTTCCTGACCTTGCTGCTTTTTAAAGGAACAAGAAAATATTGTTATAAATGTCAAAAGTAAATTCAACACTTTACATTTTAGAAGATTTAGAATACCTGCAACTAGCTGGACAGAGACTTTAACAGGGGCATGAGAACCCTGCTTTTCGAGCTTATTATTTATTTATAAATGCTTGTTTAGTTACTTTCAAATTGCGAAAACAGTTCTTAAAACTTTATTGCATTAATCACTCTCTCAAGACTCACTCCAGATGGAATCAACCTCGAAGTGGGAAAAGAGAGGTAATGTGGAATTGTCATATCTTGTTTAAGGATCAGTACCGTTACTTAGCACTGGTGGGGATCAAACCCAGGACCTTCCCTAAAAGGCGAAGGTAAATGGCTACCACTGCACCAAGGTTGCTCCATTTTACTTATGTTTCTGTACCTATTTGTTAATTATGAAAATTATTGTCAACACTAGTACAAGTCCATATTCTTACATCAATGACTAGTTAAAGTTCAATACTGAAACATTATAGCCATATTCCAACATGTGTATTCATTTTTTTGTAATAATCAAATCCGATTATGTGACAATTATAGACCCAGCTATATTTATAAGAACAAAAGATAAAACTAAGAATATTGCATCTTACCCTAAACCTAGCCTAATTCATACAAGTCATTGATTTGACCCGTTTTTTTTATCTGATATTTTAAAGTTCAATGTCAAATCTCAGAAGAAAGCGCTTATAAATCCAAAAACTATTTCACTGGCTTCAAATTCGAATTTATTAGACTACCCTAAACTGTAAAAATATGTTTTTTTTAAAACTTATCTGTACTTAAATCTGTACTCGTAGTCAGTGTGTACACTAATCCACAAATTCACTACGGTATTCAAGGATTTAAGATAAATTCTGGAAGTAAAGATCTTGAAATTAAAATTGTCCACTGACAGCACTGTTTTTCCTATGATTATTGAATAT
>JAFMSR010000013.1:31085273-31225273 GCA_022818135.1 Saxidomus purpurata
TATACATGTATTGCCAAATAATGCTACCTATCAATCAAATGTCTAAACTCTGAAGTAAACTTTTTGTGAAGGTTTATCAGCACAATGTCTCTGCCAAATTAAATAACCAGTCAAGTGTCAAGTCTGTAGATTAATTCTTTAAAACTTAATCAGTTGTATGGATCAACAGCTGAAAATCTTTATCTTTTAAAATAGGTATCTTTAATAACTAAATATGTCAGTTTACAGCACAAACTTTACATACAATATATTTTGTTTTCCAGTTAAAGTTACTGTAGTTGATTGAAACAATTAAACACTTATTACCGTACACTGATTTCATTGTGTTTCTTTGTATTTTCAGATATTTAACATCACTGAAGCCTGGTGGACTAACAGTTAAAGTGCCAGTTGAAACAAAGTTTTGACAAACAGAATATTTTTGAATTTTATTTGTCAAATTCAACAATATTATTATACTGTGTTTAATAGAAAGTGGTATGTGCATAAAAGATACATGCCACTTTTCTAAGTATGCAGTAAACAACTTTAAAGAAAGCTCTCATTTAACTTGGGTCCTCAGATTATCAGTTTGACACTATTTTCCAGACTTGCTTTTTTGCCATCAGGATCGCTCACTGTCTGTAGTACATCATCCATCTGTCCATCCATCATTTCCTTCAAACGACATAATTATCTGAAACTTAATGGTGATGAAATTTGACAGGGATGTTCCTTAGGTGAAGCTCCAAGACTGGAACGTCTAGAGCTTAGATATTTTGCATGTAGCATTGTCTAAAGGGCCTCTACTAAGGGTGTTGAAATCAACAATAGATCATACTGGACTGAGAAACTGTGTATAATAGAAAGTGGAATGCGCATAAAAGAAACTCTCTACTTTTCTAAGATTATCTTTTTAACACCATATGTCACAAGGCATTTTCCCAACTTGCTTTTTATGCCCCCAAAGGTGGTCATATTAAAATCGCACAGTCCCTCTGTCTGTCAGTCCATGTGTCCGTCCTTACATTTACATGTCTAGGCTTCAACTTTGTCATGCATTGAAGGATTTTAAACACATCAAGACAATGTGTCGCATACAAGACCCACGTCCTTACCTCAATGTTGAGGTCACTTGTAGAGTTTAAAGGTAATTGAATCCTGTATATATGCACACATTCGTGTCCAGACTATAATTTTGTCATGCATGGAAGGATTTTAAAATCACATGGCACTGTGTTGAGCACATGGAGAGGACACAGACTGTGATAATTACCTTGTTTTGGCATTCGTCACTTACTAGGGACAGCTCTTGTTAGATATATTCCTTCATTATAATAATGAGATTTATTAACTATAAAATTGGCCATTTTGTCCCAAAATGTTTGTTCTGAAAACGAGGTTGGGTGGTCTTTATAGCTGAACTTTACTTTAACCAATGGTAGCAATGGTTGCAAGGCACCAAACTTACCATCCTTGCATTGACTTCTTTCAAAAAATAGAAAATGACCCTGGTCCACTGCATGCGAAGGTCACTGTTTCTAAAACTTTGAATGAACCACTTGTTGGAAAGTCATCAAACTTGCTCTGTAGCATCCATCTACGGTCACATTTCAGGGGTAACCAGATTTGAACTGTTGTATGCAAAGCTCGCAGTGTAAAGTGTGTAAAGAAAATGTATTTGTGTTGAGGTAAGTTCTAAAAGCGGCAATGCAGAATATAAAATTTAAATGAAACAAATATCTAGAAAACGAAAGACAATGTGTAAAATGTACTGTAGTCAGCACGAAGATGCTAACGTTTAAGGGCATGACTGAACAAGCAAGGGATATTTTACCCCAAAAGCCCACCCCACTCTCATACTATCTGCCCCAACCCCACCCCTCTATATAGTGTGTATATTTATTTATCCCCCCGCCGAAGGCAAAGGGGATATTAGTAATGGTCTCCGTCCGTGTTTCCGTCCCAATTTTGTCCGGAGCATAATTCCAAAAGTACTTGAGGGATTTTCTTCAAACTTAATACACTGACAGAGCACATTGGGAGGAAGTGCAGTGTTTAAGAACAATAACTCTACCTTGCCTACTTTTAGAGTTATTCCCCTTTATCAGATTTACTTTAAAAACTTTGTCCGAAGCATAACTCCAAAAGTACTTGAGGGATTTTCTTCAAACTTAATACACTGACATAGCACATTGGTAGGAAGTGCAGTGTGCAAGAACAATAACTCTACCTTGTCCACTTTTAGAGTTATTCCCCTTTATTAGATTTACTTTAAAAGTTTTGTCCAGAGCATAACTCCAAAAGTACTTGAGGGATTTACTTCAAACTTAATACACTGATAAAGCACATTGGTAGGAAGTGCAGTGTGCAAGAACAATAACTCTACCTTGCCTACTGTTAGAGTTATTCCCCTTTATCAGATTTACTTGTCCGAAGCATAACTCCAAAAGTACTTGAGGGATTTTCTTCAAACTTAATACACTGACATAGCACATTGGTAGAAAGTGCAGTGTGCAAGAACAATAACTCTACCTTGCCTACTTTTAGAGTTATTCCCCTTTATCAGATTTACTTTAAAAGTTTTGACCAGAGCATAACTCCAAAAGTACTCGAGGGATTTACTTCAAACTTAATACACTGACAGAGCACATTGGGAGGAAGTGCAGTGTGCAAGAACAATAACTCTACCTTGCCTACTTTTAGAGTTATTCCCCTTTATCAGATTTACTTGTCCGAAGCATAACTCCAAAAGTACTTGAGGGATTTTCTTCAAACTTAATACACTGACATAGCACATTGGTAGGAAGTGCAGTGTGCAAGAACAATAACTCTACCTTGCCTACTTTTAGAGTTATTCCCCTTTATCAGATTTACTTTAAAAGTTTTGACCAGAGCATAACTCCAAAAGTACTTGAGGGATTTACTTCAAACTTAATACACTGACATAGCACATTGGTAGAAAGTACAGTGTGTAAGAACAATAACTCTACCTTGCCTACTTTTAGAGTTATTCCCCTTTATCAGATTTACTTTAGAAGTTTTGTCCAGAGCATAACTCCAAAAGTACTCGAGGGATTTTCTTTAAACTTAATACACTGATAAAGTACATTGGTAGGAAGTGCAGTGTGCAAGAACAATAACTCTTCCTTGCCTACTGTTAGAGTTATTCCCCTTTATCAGATTTACTTGTCCGAAGCATAACTCCAAAAGTACTTGAGGGATTTACTTCAAACTTAATACACTGACATAGCACATTGGTAGGAAGTGCAGTGTGCAAGAACAATAACTCTACCTTGCCTACTTTTAGAGTTATTCCCCTTTATCAGATTTACTTTTAAAGTTTTGTCCAGAGCATAACTCCAAAAGTACTTGAGGGATTTACTTCAAACTTAATACACTGATATAGCACATTTGTAGGAAGTGCAGTGTGCAAGAACAATAACTCTACCTTGCCTACTTTTAGAGTTATTCCCCTTTATCAGATTTACTTGTCCGAAGCATAACTCCAAAAGTACTTGAGGGATTTTCTTCAAACTTAATACACTGACATAGCACATTGGTAGAAAGTGCAGTGTGCAAGAACAATAACTCTACCTTGCCTACTTTTAGAGTTATTCCCCTTTATCAGATTTACTTTAAAAGTTTTGTCCAGAGCATAACTCCAAAAGTACTTGAGGGATTTACTTCAAACTTAATACACTGACATAGCACATTGGTAGAAAGTACAGTGTGTAAGAACAATAACTCTACCTTGCCTACTTTTAGAGTTATTCCCCTTTATCAGATTTACTTTAAAAGTTTTGTCCAGAGCATAACTCCAAAAGTACTTGAGGGATTTACTTCAAACTTAATACACTGATAAAGCACATTGGTAGAAAGTGCAGTGTGCAAGAACAATAACTCTACCTTGCCTACTTTTAGAGTTATTCCCCTTTATCAGATTTACTTGTCCGAAGCATAACTCCAAAATACTTGAGGGATTTTCTTCAAACTTAATACACTGACATAGCACATTGGTAGGAAGTACAATGAGCAAGAACAATAACTCTACCTTGCCTACTTTTAGAGTTATTCCCCTTTATCAGATTTACTTGTCCGAAGCATAACTCCAAAAGTACTTGAGCGATTTTCTTCAAACTTAATACACTGACATAGCACATTGGTAGGAAGTGCAGTGTGTAAGAACAATAACTCTACCTTGCCTACTTTTAGAGTTATTCCCCTTTATCAGATTTACTTGAAAAACAATTTCCGGAGCATAACTCCAAAAGTACTCGAGGGATTTTCTTCAAACTTAATACACTGACATAGCACATTGGTAGGAAGTGCAGTGTGCAAAAACAATAACTCTACCTTGCCTACTTTTAGTCAAATAGAAAAATATCATACCTATACTGATAATGAACATTAATATAATTTTGCAAACCTTCTCTTCATTGCCTTATTCTTTTTCCACTTACTTGAAAACTGTACTCAGCATGACCATAACTATACGGCTTTTTAAGGATTTCCTTTCACCAAGTAAAATGTACGAAAGTACAACCTTCTGGTAACTTCTTCCCAGCGGGGGGATTAACCATGTGTAACATGGCTCTTGTTACTATTGTAAACAGGATCTACGAAAATTGTATGCCGGTATCAATGTAATGAATGACTGTAAAGCGGTAAACTTCTATGTATAGTACGTATATGTTATTAGGATGACTACAGTGTTGATTGCAATGCTGTCTGTACCTTCTCATATGACACCATGCAGTACTGTTTTTTCCAGGAAGCGGACTCGAGTGACTCGTTCTTCACAATCGAGCTTAAATGAATTGGTGTAAACTATAAACTAAACAAGACAAATTTTGATGCAAAGCATCAAAGGCGCTGCGCATGTTTTTGAAACATGATTTAAAGGAATCAGAGTCATTTTAGAATATCAGTAAACAACCTATCAACGGGAAAAACCACATACATTATGTTATATGTAATTGTTATCATAATAAGTAAAAAACCACATTTACTACAGTTTAACCAAAAAATAAACGAATCATAAAACAACCTTCCGTATAATAGTACGATGACGCCCACTAAACAAGGCTACAGCTCGTGGTCAGTAGACGCTTTTCGACGCAAAAAGAAACCCACGTGATTAATTTTGTCTTTACTATTGGTCAGTTGTTAGCGATGCTTTACATAACTTTCATTGAGACCCCATGTATCGCATAGTTAGGTGAACGGTCTTATTTATAATGCCTACATTTTACTTTAGTATGTAGTAATTAAAATGGGTTTTCATTAATTATTCACGTTGACAACATATGCATTTAAACCTCAAAATGTTTAGAGATAGCAAAACAACTATCGATTCGTTTTTTTCTGAACGTTGATTAATCTGGCCGTAGGGTCCGTAAACAAAGCAATAAAAAAACCGTAACCTTCAAGTTTGTGGAAAAGTTATTAAATATCCTATGAGTATGTCAAACGTTTTGAATTAACGGTCGAAGACGTATGCATCTGGTATAGTATTGTTTGTAATCAGTTAATACTATTTATTTATTCATTATAGGGAGTTTGTTCAAACATAATACATAGTTTTTATTACAATAATAATGTTGGCTGCTCCCTATTCGATTATGCAACCCCATGGTACAAAATTAAAACCTATTCAATACTGGCACTGTGCTTCCGCACAGCGCCAATAAGAAACACATACACCCGTTATTCGGTCAACCCTCAAATATCGTACGGAATTCGCTTACTTTATAAATAAAATAATTATCCGCTTATCACATAAATACCTCTGCAAATTATGGTAAACGGTTGGATTTTTTCACATTTTTCAAGTACAAATTACGGAAATAAAAATACATTAACCAAAAATCACAACAATTTCCATGTGACTGATATAAACTAGTATCATTGTGATGGAGACTGTTTCCAAATATCTCCCGACTGACCCTAGGATTTTACACAGGATGCACTCGATGCCAAGGCTTCTTACAGGAGCAGGTTGATGAGACAGTTGCATATAAGGGTAGCTGCCCCTATCTCTTACGAATAGACACGTGCCCGGCGTAGCAAGATGCATTATGAGACTACCCCTGGGTTTGTAACCAGTTCGTCTGTAGACGCTGAAAGCGTTTCGATAGCCCCGGTCGGCATTGGGACCGTCCAGATCGGTAGTTCAGAGCGATAACTACGCGACCACAGAACGATCGACCCTTGTTTCCAAATATATATGAAACTGTAACTAAAAATAAGCAGTTACCACACTAATGCTCTGCAAATTATGGCGATGATAGCTATTTTTTCAAGAATGGTCTACGGAATTCAAACGTTATAAATGCAAGATTTTTCATCATTGAAAATAAAATGGATTAAAATGTAATTGAACAAACAAATCTAACTAAGAAGTTGTTTGACAACATGCTATAAAAGCACCATTTACTGTCCGAAATCAATTATTTTTGTGTTTATCAATTTGAGACATCAGTGATTGAGAAAGTTTAACATTTTGCCAGAAAAAAACTGACTGCTAACAATGTCCTTTTTTAGGTAAAATACTAAGCTGGATAAAAAAAATTTGAATTGCCGTTCTAAGCCCGCAGAATGATGACGCCCCGCGTCGGACCACCTCCCCACCACAGCCTGCCTGTTCCCGTCGACATATTATAGAAAAAATGGCCCATTTTCTGTAAAATAACGACTCTCCGTTGTATAAAAGTGACGCAATTTCTAAACATACTCTGAGTACGGCTACTATAGTAACTGCCATATCTACAACAGAGAGAAAACTCATTATAATGAAGTAACGAACAGAAACATCGACAGTTCCAATCTCAAAACTGTAACAGTTGTAAATGAATAATAAATACTGAATTTTAACTTCTGTCTACCTATTTTGGTAGCTGCTATTTAACAATGATTATTGTACATTTTGTAATAAAACACGCATTTATTGGTATTTATCACCGCTTTGTCCGTCCGTCCATCACACCTTTGCTCGAAGAATTACTCCAGGAATTTCAACTTGAAACACAGATATATAGAGGAAGTAGAGAGAGTAAAACTAGCATATTTGTTTTGGCAGTACAAATGTATCGTCTGTCCGCCGGTCTGTAATTTTTTTTAAGTCTATCTTTCGCTTTTCTTGGTTTCATCTCAAACCCTGTCACTGATAGCGATTCCGTTCAAAGTATACATTTACCCGTACAAAGCACGGTTGCACAACTTTCCCCGATGACCAAGATTTCTGTAAGTGTTTGGACTGTGACGAAACTGTTAAAGATATACAAGGCAGAACAATTCGAGCAGATGCTACCTGACGGACGGACGGGAGCAAGCAAATATGAGGGTTTAATTTATTGTTTGTTATGAGTTTAACGCCCGTTTTTAAACAATGTTTCAGTCATATACAGACAGACAGTTTGTTTAACCATCGTTCATGGGTTTCTTACCAGTATCAGAACCCCTTTATCACATTTAAATGCCATATAGTCGAGGTCCCCGTTCATTATTTAAAGTTGTACACCACGAAAATTCGGCTTGGCGCATTCGAGGATTATGACCGGAACTTCATTTCTTTCTTTAATTTACTTTCTTACAGCGGAAATGATATTTGTGCCATTAAACTTATTACTATTGGTTAGGCTATCTCTGGATGTATCTAATTAGTTCACATCGTATATTTTCAAAGTAGCACACTGGTAATTCATATACAGACACTGTTGGCTGATTTGGGTAAACTACAAAATAGAACCGACAGCCTGCCGTGACCGACAGCAAGCTTTTCAAATTTGGAAAGAGATAGAAGTCGCATGGTGCCATGTCTGGGGAATAAGGGGGATGTGGTAACACTAACTCTCTCCGACTTCAAAAATGTTGCTATGTCACAATCCCATTTTACTGGTACCTGCAGTGCTATTCCTTCACCAGAGAAGAATATGGAATACAATACCTTGGATGATTTTTGGCCTTTTATTTTGTTTGATGGACCCATATTTTGTTTCCAACTTTTCGGAAAAAAGTGTGCACATGTTTCACCATCAGAATTGCTTCGTCATATTTTGGAAACATCTTCTGCGGTTTCAACGCCCGACCCTTTTTGGTCGTCTGTCAATAGGTGGGGCACCCACTTTCAAGATTTTCTTTAGAATAAAATGAACTGTTGATAGTGAAACACACTATGTAACGTCATTTTGAAGACTTTATTATTTTTGACACGATTTTCGACCGACCTGATTTTGCTGCATTTCCTTTTCTATTTCTAGTAGCATAGAAAATAACTTTGGGCATGACACTCCGTGTCTGAAATCAATGATCAGCCAATGTACCATTGTGCAGAAATTTGATACAGGTGCATGTATTCAGATGTATCACAATAGATGTAGAAGTTTGAGAAATGCTTATATAATGAGTTAATTTTAATTGCCGCATGGCTAACAAGTAACAACTGCTTAAATTTATCAATCTTCGTTGAATTGCAATAGTGTTTAATAATGAGTGCCGGGTAAACAACGTTGCATAGTACCATTACCGCGTTTGTTAGAAATGATACCCTGTTGGAGTTACTTCCCTTTCTTTGACGAAATTAAGGCCCTGTTCTCTCTTAGCGCACTTTTTGAAAATGTTAGTTTAGATGTATCAGACAAGGTAAAGCTTTTTAATTCCATAGTACTTCCAATACTAAGTTCTGGATATGAGATATGGGGTTTTCATAAAGCACCGGACATTGAACGTGTATATTTGAAGTTCTTAAGCAAGTTCTTGGTGTTGAGCAACAAACATGCAACAGTGTAGTGTATGGCGAATTTGATGTACTTCCTTTGTATGTATTGCGAAAAGTAAGAGTTATAAAGCGATTGTACATATATGCATTGTGAATGCAGTGCATCATTTTCAATTACATTTAGGAAAAAGGCTTTCTTGGAACGTTTTTCTTTTGTAAGGATGCACCGTATAAAAAGGGGGAAATATATACGTTAACATCGTTTCAAAGTAAATAGAACTTTGATAATTGGAATTAGTGTCAAAAGTGGTACTCGTCATAATATACTTTGTACAAATTCTACTGTTTCTTTCAATATTTCTATGCTGTGGAACAATGAAATCTTAACAACACAATTCGATGATTTTCACTCTTAATACAAGTTGAATATTTGTCTACCTGGAATTTGGTTTGTAAACTTACAAAACGATTTTTGGTAGATTTCTAACATCTGATATCCACTGCTGCACAAACTGATCGCCCAAGGCCTTAGATATTACACATGTCAAGTTATCTGTCCTCCAGAAAGCAACAAATCAACTTGAATAAACAATATTGTAAGTTCATGTGCTAATATAGAAAAGGGTGTTCCACAGGTCTCAATATTAGAACCTCTCCTGTTTAATATATTTATAGACGACATTTTTTACTTCATAAAGAAAAGCAATCTCTATAATTATGCTGATGATAATACTCTCTCTTTCTGTTCCACAAATGCAAACCCTGCAATCTGAAAGTGAGATTCTTTTACATTGGTTTCAAATCAGCTGTATGCAAGCTAACCCGTATAAGTTCCAGGCAATTGCAGTAGGTAAAGACCCATGAAAAACCTCCACAATTCAATATTGGTAATGCGGTAATTAAATGTGACGAAGAGGTGAAATTGCCAGGTATTGACATCGATTTTAATTTAAAATTTGATAAACATACAATATTTGTTCCAAGGCAGCTATACAACTTATTGTTAACCTATTTCATTTCCCAAAGTCTTTACCTATCCTTTTTAAAATACAACACTTTCATACATGTACTCTCAAATCTTAATTTTTGTGCACTCTCTTGGCACTTTTGTTCATTACAAAATACAGAGGAAAATGAGAAAATTTAAGAACGAGCACTGAGATATGTTTATGAAGATTATAACAGTTCATATGAAGAATTATTAAATAAAGCAAAGCTACCATCTTTACATGTAAGAAGAATGAGAATATGCTCTATTTTTCTAGGCATAACGTAAACAACACCAGACGTTGTCCCGCGCATTGTTGAGCGTCGTTTCGTTTTTATTTTTGTGACTTTTTTATTCTAGAAAAGTGTTATTCTAGGAATATGTTGGTGCCCACACCCTAACACCACCCGCCTCGGAATTCTGCAAATGTTTTAATACAAAAAACGTTGAACGTTTAACTATATACACGTATTTATGAACCTGCAGAGCATGAAGATTTTCATTCCACCCTGCCACAATAGGTAATTCGCATGTTCCTACAAATGTTGAAGAAAACACATTACAGTTGTTTGTTTTTAGACGTTGTGCACTTGAAATTCGTGCTGGCCAACCATCCCACAAAATGAATTAATTTTATCCTTTTGTTATATGTTCTACACATAGACCTATCACTTAAAATCTATAAACATCAGCATTAAGTTAAAACAAAGACGGGGCACCTATCCTCAGTCTAATCAATAGTGCCATATTTGTTTCTGTAGATCTAGTACCAGCGGTTATAGACGTAACCAAAATTGCCATGATTTTGTCGTTGCTGCTCTGTCTTTATGACATGGAGGATAATTGTTGGTTTCGGAAAGGGATATTTTCACGAGTGACGCAGCTACGGGTGAAAATAACTACTATTCAGTTTATACTAATTTATTTTAGCTCAATTGTGAAGAAAGCTTGTACCTTATCGAGTCACTCTCGAGTCCGCTTCCTGGACGGACCAGTACTGACCAATGTCATGTGAGAAGGTCTTTCGGTGTTTAACATATGAAATTATCGTGATATTCCATAGAAACCAATATTTTTTCTGCTTATTTTATGTCTTAAACTCTACTTATTTGAGTTAGAAGAAAATGTAGAAAATTGCTAGAAACGTCTTCGAGTAGCATAGTAAGTTAACATGATGTTTTTTAACAACGTTATCGTCGTGCAGTTCTGTCATTCATTACGTAGACAGATTCTGATAATTTTCACTTGGTGGACATGGAGTTTATTGGTATATAATCCACTGTTATATTTCGATCAACCAGCGAAAGACATTAAATAAAACCCTATTACTGTATATTTTTTTTTATTTTCTCGCGCAAATAAATGTAAGAGCGGTGATTGCTATTGTTTAGAAGTTGACCCGTACCAAAACTAGGGACAGTAAATTCAGTTTTGCCATGACAGTAAGCATGCTATATAGTTTGACCTAACTACCGAATGTTTGGTAACCAAGAGAAGTCTTGCTAAAATATTCCTATTGGCATATCCCAAACACTTTCCGACCTCAGACATAAAGCTTCGGCATATCCATTGTCATCTAGCACTTGTTCCAAGGACCTGTACGAGGCATGTGTATTTTACTACCCGTTGTATGCGTGACCAATCCAAAAATATGGCCACTGCCCTCTGCTGATTAATTCACAGAAATCCAAAGGTTCAAAACTTAGGATTTAAACCATAGGACGAATGATGGAAAATAAGAAAAACAAGAGCTGCTGTCCCTCACAGGTGATACATGCACCCGAAAGAGGTGTCTCACAGTCTGTGTCCTCTAGATGTGCTCAACATGTGTGCCATGTTATCATTAAAATTACCTTCAAACTCTTAAGTGTGACCTTGACCTTCGCGGTAGGGACCTGGGTCTTGCACGCGACACATCGTCTTGATGTGCAGAGCATTTGTGCCAAGCTATTTTGAAATCCTCCAATGCATGACAAAGTTACAGTCCGGACACGAATGTGTGCTTCTATACAGGTTTCCATTAGCTTCAAACTCTTAAGTGTGACCTTGACCGTTAATGTAGAGATGTAGGTCTTGCACGCGACACATCATCTCGATGTGCTAGCATTTGTGCCAAGTTGTTTTAAAAGCCTTCAATGAATGACAAAGTTACAATCCAGACATCAGTTTGTGCATATAATTATAGAGGATTCCATTACTTCGATCTCCAAGTGTGACCTTAACCTTTAAGGTAGGGACGTGCGTCTCCTTCTCCATGACACCAAACATGTAAGGGCGGACACACAGACGGACGTTCTAACACATGGATACCTCTGTTGCTACTCAATTGTTCTCCCCATTGTTATTCTAGCCACGTAAGAGAAAACATAGCCACCTAGGAACTTACGGAATGAATGACATCAAAGTGTATTTACTGTTACCTATTGTTTCTATAGCTACCCAAGTATCCAAATGTAATCACGGTAGAGCATACCGACATATGGTGCGATTTTAGTATGCCACCCTACAGGGCATAAAAATCAAAGTGAAAGACTTAGTCATCTTTTTTTTTAACTTTGAAACTGATACGGTTCCTGAAAATTGGCAATATGTGAAAGCCGTATGCGGCGTTGGTCGTCGAAAAGGGGAATTTAATTATTCACTTGTGTTTGACAAAATAATCGATTTCACATGAGCACTGTTTTCATATTGGCGTTACATGTCCCAAACGCACTCTAAAGCTTACAAAGGTTTATTAAATGCAAGGGATTATGACATTGACATTTGAACTAGGAAGCTGACGTTTGTTTTTATACATGTTTTAATCATACTACCAACTGTATGAAGTATTTAAAAACTAATCAAATTTTGACTAAACTGTGCACAGGACAAAATAAAACCAAAGAACATATGTGCCATTAAACCGAGGGACAAAAGAACTAACCGACACCAATCTGCTACGGCAGTGGCATCCTTATAGGGCTCAGCCCCTATGCGAATTCAACAATAAAAACATATAGGCAATAGACATGAACCTAGTAGATGACCAACAGATGGATGAATGTACAATACGATTTATATTATATGCAATTTTGTGTGAAGTTTTCATGCAATTCCTGTAAAACAACTCAAGCACTAAACTTAAAGGAGATCAACAATTATTCGTTTATCTTATTTTTATTTTTTATGAATTTCATAAACTGACATACAAGTTATAAAAACACAGTGGTTGTATGAAATTATGTAAAATAAAAATAAAATATTAACAATTATCACAGATGTTTTAACAAATAAAAAATATGTACTTGTATCAATAAAACTTATAGTATGATATTAAGAAAACATTGTTATTAATTAAAAGATGATCCAAGTCCAGTGCTTATGAAATATTTTCTCAAAATGTGACACTTGAAATCCGCTTCTAATTTTAAACATCTTAATCACCTGAGTAGCACTGAAAATATTAAAATACATTTTCATGAAGATTGAATGCAAATAGATATGGCCTCCATTGCGTCCGAAGGCTTTTCATTTTATTTTCCATGGTGACCTATATGCCAAAAATCAAGACAAACATTCTGACCAATTTCCATGCAAATAGGGTATCAAATGTGGCATCTAGTGTTAACAAGATTTTCCTTTAATTTAACCTTGTGACCTAGTTTTTGACCTCATGTGACCCTGTGACAAACCTGGCCCTGAGATCACCAAGACAATCATTCTGACCAAGTTTAAAGATGATTGGGGGTCAACTGTGGCCCTTATAGTGTTAACATAATTTTCCTTTGATTTGCCATGATAACCTAGTTTTTGACCCGATACATTTTGTTGAAATACTTATATTCAAACTCCACCTAGCTTTCAACAAGACAATAATTCAATTCTGACAAAGTTCACGAAAACCAAATAAAAAATGCAGCCTCTATTGCATACACAAAGTTTTTCTAGCATTTGACCTGATAACCTAGTTTTAGTTTAGTTTATATTTATTTCTTTTATGGCTTAACTTCTCGGAAAAAACTCCTTTTTTAACAAGCATGTATACAAAAGAACCATCACAAACTACTGTGCTCAAAATGTTACATAAATGCTTCACTTAAATGTCTGATATAATTATACTATATATCTTCATTTACAACAATTACATGTTCACAAAAACACGTAAAACATACATTAAAACTATAAAATCAGAAAACTATATACGTTTTTCACTTTCCTCGTACTTTTCAAATGTTTTTTTCTGTGAGTATTCCATCTTTTTTCAATGAAATTGTAACATACATAATATGGTGTTATATAATTACAGTTCAACACGAAACTATGGATTCTTATACCGGTACCAATATATCCTCCTACATGAACAAACTCAGTGTAGAGAAAGTACAAAACACATGTATAGATATTAAGTATCATATTTTATATCCGTGCGTATATTTTTCATATTTTTATATATTTCTTTCAATAAATACAGGTACGAGTTTTCTGTATACCCTTTAACTTATGATAAACATCTGATGTAGTCACTGTGGCTACATTTCTGGAAGAACTGACACATACATGTTTTCAGACTGGAAACCCAAACACAACTCCTCAGCAAGAGGCTGGTACTAAAATGAATCCAGGCACAGTGTACATGTTTAATCACCAACATGTAACTTTCTAAACTCTAAATCCGGAAAAACAGCATTGGTTTCGCCTCATATTATGGAAAATGTTACCACACAGATGACTGGTTAAATGAAAATGGCGATCATCACGTGACATGTGGAACAACAATGACTGGTCCTCGTCCTGTTTTGAATTTCGGACTGGCTGCATCAGCTATTAGTATACCGGAAGTCGATCTTCTACAACGAACATTGAAAACAAATTAAAAGGGTACTCCTATGTAAAACCAATTCTTAATCCGTCGTTCACAAGGCCCGATTTGAGCATTTATTATGTAAAACAATTCATTAAAGGTATGACGGAGATGATTTATGCATTAATTCTGTATATCAGTCTTGACTATTATACTTCCTGTTGAAAAAGTAACAGTTTAAATTTGTAATTTTATACCACACTTTCAATCTTGGTCGTGATTTTTATGACCCAGTTCTAATAAAGTGAATGGTTCACTAGGTATATAATGAAGATTTTTTCTCTTAGCAACTATTTGAATATAGCACCTAGCTGTCTTTTAAGGTGACGCTTTTCTTCCCAGTTAAATCTATTTGGATGAAACTCAGTAAAGCGCATCTGAATTCTAGTCTAATACATCAGATACATATAACTACATAATTTGAGACCATTCACTGCTATATGTAAAAAGAATGCAATTTCTGTTTTCAGTTACAGAAAGAAATATATATATATCACTTTTTTATGAAAATCACTCTACAATGTATTACGAGCATGAATAATATTAAAAAACGCGTTTTTCTCAAGTAAGCCTTATGCGAAAACTAGAAATGAATCGATGAAACTTACGATCATTATGATAATTGTACAAAATAGTATGAATATGTTATGTTCAATTGTGAATAAAGACTAACTGTGAATAAAGACTAATTGTGAATAAAGACTAAGTTAATGATTTTACTTTTAATGTTAATGAAATAAAGCTGAAATTCGATAACATTTTTCGTTACACATAATAAAAGGAAACAGTTCACCATATGATTATCCACTTGAAAATGTTGAAGTAAATATATGTTAACTAAATATAAATAATCTTACTTTACAATCAACTCAATGTCGTAAAACACTTTAAACTTTTTATGTATTGTAATCATTACAAACTATGGAAGCAGTTTAGTACTGTCGTTTTATCAACACTAAAACCTGACACAGATATTAATTGTCTTGTATAGAAAATGAAAAGGTAAGAAACAGAACTATGAATGATTCAACGTTGGATTTTTTGGAGAAAAGTCATCAAATTTCAGCTGAATTTTCACAACATACAAAGTAATGTACAAATGACAAAGATGCGTTTCACTGTATTTAAAAGCAATAAGATCATGAACATTGTTAAAGGTGACAGCGAATTAGAAATGTGAACAAAAGCACTAAAATGTACAAGGTAAAGTCAAGCAAAATGTAAGTGACGATTAACGCTGAACATGAGAATAAAATAACATTTAATGGATTAATTTATACTAAAATGTACGAAATTATCTTTCTTTTTTCTGAATACATTTTCAGTTAATCAAAACTGTCTAAGTATGGCGCTTTGGTGCACACCGAGTCAACATTTTAACCAAACCTGCATGATTTACAAAGGGTTTAAAGATTTTAATATAAAACATTCTCTGCATCCCTCTTATTTACATATGGAGTATAGTGTTTAAAAGGTATTCCATTATGAGACCTGGTAGCGTGACCTGAGTTTGAACTTGGAAAAAAATCATTTAAACAATAAATGAGGACAAATTTTGTAATTTGGGGGTATGGATGTGGCTTCTTAGCAGCCATGTTCTCCAGAATTTTCCTTGATTTGACAGCATGACATAAGTTTCAGAATTTCTTTTAAGATTATTAAGACACACATTCTGATCTATAATATGCTGACTGCGCTCTTAATGTGACCTTAAAGTGTTCACAATTGAACATGGAAGACAACAGGCAGCAGCTGCAGAGAAATTGACATTAGATGATAACAATAGCCAACCTTGAGTTCCTAATGCTCAGTTGATCTTACAAATCAAAAATTAGATAAAATAGTTAAAGGACGAACTGCAAGGCAGAGCAGTGCTTGAAAAGCTATGTATGATTAGAGGTTGAAATAGAAACTACGAACATGCTCAGTGCAGAAAATCTGACTAAAATTAGTGATTTATAAGAAAAATTCTGTCTTAGAACTACATCTTACCACGTGACTTTAGTCACCGTTTGTTGATTTCCTAGTCTAAAATAATGATAAATAATTACATATGGTGTGAATTTTTCGCTTATATTAATTTGAATAGTTTTCAAATCACCTTTTGCACAAAGACTGTTTTATTCGATCTACAGAAAATTAAATTGCAAAACACACGATTGAATGTCTATATAATAAATATGACAGGCAATGATTTCTGTCAGAATGAAGGTTTTGACTTATTAAAATGATTGTTCTAAGTCTTCAAGCTATTAGTAAATGTTTCACTGATGCTCTAATGTTGATGTTTGAACAAAATGCCTATGATGAACGGAATAGCCTTAGCAATGATTCAATTTAAATCTAGGAAAAAGTCATACAAATCCAATAAGTTTATCAACAAATTTAATGACCATGTGCTTATAAAAGTTTCTTGAACAAAATATCATGGTCAGAACGAAATCATGCTCAAGTAACATGAAGTAAATTACAGAATTAATATACTTATTTACAAAATCCGATTTAATATAAAGATACATAAACCAAAGAACAGACCTTCTGATTAATGTTACGGAACCCGACTTTGTAAAAATTGAAACTGCATATTTTAGAGTCCCAGGAACACAATTACACGCAGCTCTAATTTTACCAAGAAAGATGTCTTACTGGTGGAAATGAACTTTATTTGTACATAAAACGTTCGCAACTGCTTTTTTAATTGATGAATACATCTTAGAAATATAGTGCAGTATGTTTTTCAATGATAATGAAATAAATTAGAAAGGCTTTCTGGAAACTCTTTTTCGTGAAGAAACAGCTTGAATATGAAAGGAAGGTATGTGTCAACATTGTTTAAGATTGAACAGAACATGATTCTAATATTATCCTATCGGTGAATTAATTTGTCTTTATCAGTAAATTCAAAGTGATCCTGGCACTTAAAGCATCATTTCATGCTGAGCATGAGATTGTGCTCAAGAAACTTTTATAAGCACGGGGCAAGATAAAACAAATCATCTGTAAAACAGCAACAAGAAGCTGGTCCGAGTCGGGTAGCATAAACTTTATCGAAAATTCTTGTAGTCTTACAAATGGAAATACTTTTATGAGCCTATCTGAAACCATATGGGATAGCAATTGATTATCATACAATCCAAACTTTAAACATAAAAATGAAAATGACTGTGTGTGTATACATGGTATCATTTGGTATGTCATCATAATATTCTATAAAAAACACAACAAACTCATCCTTATACATGTATATGGTCTTCAGGAAAAGAATCCCTGACACCAAATTAAAGTGTTTTTATAAATGGAGGTAAAATGACTTTAAAAGATTATACCTGGCAGGTCTTTCAGGAAGTGGTACCACATCAGCTGGAATATCTTCTTTATCATGTTCAGACATAATCTGGTTTTCTGCAATAACAATTTAAAAGTTTTGTAGAAAAGAACTTGTTTCAATATAAATGGGGTTTAAACTGAGGTCTGCTGAGCCAAAGACAATGCCTCGACTTTTTGCAGTGATAAATAATCAATTTGTTCTATTAGTAGAAAACAACAGTACACTTATTAAATGTCACCTGGGTTAATAGGAATCAAAGAACTAACTGCATCAGTGAGGGAAATCACTTGATATGAGTGGCGGCTTGGACGTTGGTAACAGCAATTCGGGCGTAAAAGAGCCGTAAAATTAGGTATTATTTCAAAACTAATTTCTGTCTTCGTAATATAGCCCATTCTTTGATCATTAGATAGTCCTTTATGGAATAGTTTTAAAAAAATTATGGATTTTTAGAACACTTTACACTGCATTTTACTAACTAATCTCCTAGTGATGTTATCTAACGACGATAACATTATTTATTTACCAAAAAATATCTGAAGACCATTCTGAATACCACAGAAGTAATTCGTACACTTGATACTAGCCTCCAGTGTTTTCATTTTCCAGTTTGACCGTAAATGATTATTTCATAGAGTTTTGTCTAAGAGGGGATGTTATTCACGCACGGATAATATCATGATGATGAACATACATGTACACGTGTCTTTTAATCTAATTTAATTAATCTGAAACTGAAATTATAGTATCACTGGTGTCTTAAAGTGATTTAAGAGATATAAAAATAAACCGTTTAAGAATCAACTTCATAAATAATATCACTTAAATGTGGATGCATGTATAAGAATATCGGGGATTTTTTTTTTTTTTAATTTTTTTTTTTTTTTTTGTTTTGGTTCTTTTTTTTTAAAATACAAATATCTAGAGGCTGTTATACAGTGTATTTCGTTGTGATGTTAATTCCGGATAAGCTAACAAATGAAATCCACAAAAATAATTGCCCAAAGACTCACTGCTTTCAAAGTAATGTAATATATATCTACATTTGAATGACCAATTCACTGGTTAACTCAATGGCAGTTCTCGAAGTAAAATCTGTAACAGTTATTTGTTTCAGTCAACCTACCATCTGCAGAGAAAATGGCAGTCCCACGTCCACTAGGGGCTGATACTGTGTATGATATATAGTCCTTCTCTTGTGGAGCACCGGGTGTGGCATTTGGATTTATTGGCCTAGCATACTTCGGAATGTCTGGCTGTAATAAAAGGAAAAGAATATACACTGTAATTATATCAGAAAATGTGCCAAACATGTGTCTCAGACTTGAAACTGACTTTATAAGAAAGAATTATGTGCAGTTTCAACATACATGTAAAATATGACATATGTATCTGTTTTAAAAACATCTCCGATTCAGAAAAGCCCTTACCAGTGGTCTTTTGCTAGGACTAGCATGTTTTGATGAAGGGTGTATCCCCATGGGTGTGTCAGCCTGAAAAATAAAGCAACATTTAACACTTTTATCATTTTCATTCATATATATATCATGCCTTAATACGCAATGATTTTATACCACTTGCAGTAGGCCAAACTGCTACATGTATGTACAGTAGGCCTATCTTACAGTTTTGTACATGATCAGAAATTACTGTATTTAATCTTCTAGCTGCATATTGTACACTTACTGCATAACTGACAGCTGCATGATGCAAATTAGCGGCTTGTCTCTGTAACTGTTGACGAATATAACTTTCATCTTTCAGAGCATGCAGACTGAAACAGATAAAAATCAAGATAATAAATCAGACTTTCATTTTACACTTATGATATAGAAATACACTGCTTCATGTGACATCATTCATACAATGCTCAATCTATCTACTGAAACAAGGCCTAAACTCTTGTTGTATTGTCTCTTAACGGTAGTTTTAAAGCAAAAACTAATATAAAAATTATAAAGAACTAACATACTTTCCATATCTCGAAAAAGAAGTCTTTAGTTTAGTGTTTACTACTCTCATATATCTTTTAAGTATTACATTGAATTCATATACATGTGATATGGTAGTAAATTAGTAATACCTGATAAAACACAGGAGTAAGCTACACATTAACCTACATATTTTTAGTTTTTATTACACAGTACATTGTATTTTGAAAGTGGATGAAACTATACCTTTGTTGCAGAATTGCAAACTTCTTTTCCCAAGTTCTATGAATTCGCTCAATTTCACGTTTGAGTCTGAAAGAAATTCACAACTTTTATCATAACCATCTACACAACTTATCAATAATTTATTTATAACACAAGTTTTCAACACAATATATTAATAACGTGTTATGTCTGAAGACAGAATGTACACTAAACAATGCAGGTCATAACAATGTTAAAGAAATGTAAGCCTGTTCCAAGCTGAAGCCAATTTAAATAGTTCAAATATGTATTGGCAGTCAGTATATCAAATTCTTCGTGGCCAGCATTAACATTTATTACTCACAAAACATTAGTTGACATGGTAGCTGCTTACCAGATCTGAATGTTTCGTTAGGCTATAAACAAAATGTGACTTACGTGACGATATGTTTTGTTTGTAAAACAGGAATTAAGAACAATTTACGAGCACAGTGACTTTGAATTAGGCAATAATGCAATACTGTTGTTGGAAATGTAAGTAATTTTATCAGTATGTTTAAGGATGATACAAATCTGGACCTCACCTTGCTACCTCATCTCTCAACATCTGTTCACTTTTCCGCAGTCTATTCATGTCTGTGTCACCTTTCAGGGCCTCGGCAAGTTTAGCCCTTTCCTGTGAGAAATAGAATTATGTAGTTATACAGACTTGCACTGAAAATGGCCAATGTTATATTGCTAGGTGTGCGTGTTGTTTCATGAAAACAGATAAAACACATATCACATATGTAAGGATTTGACCTTCACGCAAAAAATCAGTATTATTTATTCATTTTAATGCATTGATAACTATTTATACTGAACACATAGTCTTCACTTAAAACCATTTATAATTCATAAAAATATCGCAAACCAAATTTCAAAACATATTATTATGGTGTCATTCAAACATCATCACTAGTCTGAAAGCAACTGAATAACGCTCAATTACATTCTGTATTACAAATTTAATAGAGAACAATATTTGCATAATAAAATTTCCGATTTGTAAAAGAGAATCTCCAATAATATCATAATAATGCTTTAGAATAAACAGTTTTTAATCACGACCTGCCTATACTTTTGACATATTTAAAAGATGTGTGTGACAAGAACAAAAACATGACTGTACAACTGTGAAATTACAACATGTCATCAAAAGTAAATGAGAATTTTCTGTAACTCCTCGGTCATTCAAAGCTAAAATTTACACTTGATTGTATAGATTTGGTGCCAATGAATGTTCATATCAAGAGACAACTACTGCTAATAACTTTCTTTAATGTACCTCATAAACAGATTCAGTGCACATTACATGTATATCTGAATTGCATTTAAAGATAAATTGAGTGCTAACAATATATTCATTCAATACACACAATAGCCTTTAACCTTTAGTCCAGGAGAAAACAGTTCTGCATGAAAGATTAGAAAAAGGTAAATGCTTAAAAAAACGCATTCTCCCCACCATCACCGAATAATATGTATAGATATATACATGCACGCCCAACAATCAGATACATAATTTCAGAATAATATCAAAAGTAATGTCTCGCTTCAAACGTTATCAACACTTTCAATAGTTACGTGGCATTTAAAAACTTGAATTCAGGTCATGGAAACTGTCTGCATGCAAGTATTTTTTTTCTAAACCAGTGTTTTGGACTGCTTGTAACATAACACTGGAGGTTTTATCACTCAAACCAAATGGATTTCTGAACCGAAATAGTCTGTGTTTTATTATATGAAATGCGATTACTATAACTTCTGTTTGGTGATGATTTACGGTCTGAACAATGAATTAAAATGAACATGACAAGCTAATTGAATGATTTTTATGTACTAGATCAAGGTCCATGATTTTCCATTATATCTGATTCAATGAGGATGGGGCTATGATATTTCAAAATACTCTCAATGACTCCAAAAGGATTGCTATGTTAAACATCTTTTGGACACTTTGAGCAAACAAAATCTTCTAATATATTCACATCTTTTTTCTACTTCAATTTCATTAAATCTTCTCGTTGTTGTAGTGATTTTTATAGTTTTAAACTACCATGAGTGAAGCGAGACATATCATATGGGATAAATGTAGATAAGAAAAACATTTCAAATCAGGATTGTGGTTACAAATATGACAACTTGAAAAAATCTTAGGGCTTCAGTCATACGTCTTGTCCATTGTTTTGCATTTCATCTGCTTCAAGCATGGTATCGACTTCCTCTTCAAATTCCTTTACCAACAGACAAAAGATTGTGCAACTTTAAGAATACCTAGCAACTTGTGCAATTGTCACTTAATGTCAGATTACAAGTGTGATATTCCAGTCATAGATAACCTTCTGCATGTCAAAAGTATATAAGTGAAATGCTTTTTTCAGTGGAAGCTCAAACCTCTTCTAGATGTCCTTGAAATTCCTAATACGTGAAATTTAATGAATTAATAAGAATTAACTTATGACAAATAAGGAGACATTAACCATCTCTTGTCCTTGCATTACCTAGCAGCTATATTATCTGACATAATAAATTGATAATTGAATTAATACCAGACAAAAATTAGAAGAATTTTGAGAAAATGTTTCTCACTGGCACAGCAATAAATATATAATATAATAGAAATATCAAGTTTGGAACAATTTTCACATCACTGTTTATGTGTCTACATTTGGTGGATATCAATTTCTTTACAACTTAACAGTCATTACACTCTGTTAGCATACAGAAATAAAATAAATTAATGGTACAATGCGGCATAAGAATAATACATATGACACAATGTATACATTTGTAAAATTGTGATTTACAGAACTTTCATAATTTCTTAACTACTGACAGTGTATCCTTTAAATCCAATTTTTCTCATCAATTAGGTATGCAGTGTCATTTTGGACACTTATTTCTAACCAACGATTCGTTTTCTTTGAAATTCTATTTTTATACTGTGTGTGATTAATGAAATAGGATCACATAATTACCCTGGCTAACTCTTCTTTCAGCTTCTTTTCTTGATCATACAAGTGTGCCATTTTGTCTTTTTCCGCCTGTTGTCTTGCTTTTAATTGGGCTTCTGCAGCCTCACTTGTCTGGAAATACATTTTTATTTTTAATTGAATAACTGACTTAAAACACCAAACTACAGTCTAGTATTATAGTTAAGTTCCTGTAATAAAAACAGCCTTTGGACCAGTAAAAAGTGGTCTTATTATCAAAATGGTCTAACTATCGAGACCTCTTTACAATAAATAGGCCATTTGGATGGGAGATGATCCGTCTTCATATCATGTGTGACATTAATATTGGGTACTTCATTGATAAAGTAATGACAACAAAAACTATCATAGAAAGTGATGAATGTCCCCCCCCACCCCTGGAACATCGAACTAATACAGTATATAAAATTCCTGTAACATTTGATAGAGCTGTTTTGAGTATTAAAAGTGACCCAAAATATGGATCATGCACAACAAGGCATGGTATTTATCACTTCTGCCAAACGTTAAATTGTGATCTGGTGTTTGGATATTAAAAGCGTGCAATATTTCATTATCTTGAGCCCCTGTGACCTTGCCTAGTGACCAGAAACATAGACTTTGTACAACTACATGTGGTAATCATTTCTGTGAAATATCATGACATTCAGACCAAGGGTTTTGGAGATTAGGTAGACCACAAGATTTCGTCTACAGACGGACATATATACAAGCTGAATCCAGTATACCCCTTACACTTTGTGTGCGGGCATATAACAATGGTATATTCTGAATATATAACTTCACCTTAAATCATTATTCTGAAAACATTTTCAAAAACAAGAGGGCCATGATGGCCCTATATCGCTCACCTGACTACCACTGGCTATAATACAAGGGGTCAAGATTCTAACATAATTCGTAGAGGTCCACTACACGAACTTTTTCCTATATAAGCCTATGCAAAACCAAGTGACCCCCAGGGTGGGGTCAGTTTAACCCGGGGGTCATAATTTGAATAATCTTGCTAGAGGTCCACTGGCCAATGCTACATGCCAAATATCTAAGCTCTAGGCCTTGTGGTTTCAGAGAAGAAGATTTTTTAAAGTTTTCCCTATATATAAGCCTATGTAAAACTAAGTGACCCCCATGCGGGTCAATTTTGACCCGGGGGTCATAATTTGAACAATCTTGCTAGAGGTCCACTGCCAATGTTACATGCCAAATATCTAAGCTCTAGGCCTTGTGGTTTCAGAGAAGAAGATTTTTAAAGTTTTTCCTTATTAGTATATGTAAAACTAAGTGACTTCCCCTACAGGGTCAATTTTGACCCCAGGGTCATAATTTGAACAATCTTGGTAGACTTCCACTAGACAATGCTACATGCCAAATATCTAAGCTCTAAGCCTTGTGGTTTCAGAGGAGAACTATTTTATTGTTTTTCCTATATAAAGCCTATGCAAAACTAAGTGACCATCCCCGCGGGGTCAATTTTGACCCTTGGGTCATAATTTGAACAATCTTGGTAGAGGTCCACTAGACAATGCTACATGCCAAATATCTAAGCTCTAGGCCTTGTGGTTTCAGAGAAGAAGATTTTTAAAGTTTTTCCTATATAAAACCTATGCAAAACTAAGTGACCACCCGCGTGGGGTCAATTTTGACCCGAGGATCATAATTTGAACAATCTTGGTAGAGGTCCACTAGACAATGCTACATGCCAAATATCTAAGCTCTAGGCCTTGTGGTTTCAGAGAAGAAGATTTTCTAAGTTTTTCCTATTTGTTGCCATAGCAACCATAGTTCTGCATGGAATGGAATTCTTTGAACAACTTTGATAGAGCTTCATGCAAGGAACATCCCTGCAAAGTCTCATCAACATTGGCCCAGTGGTTTCAGAGGAGATGTCGTTTGAAGGAAATGGTGGACGGACGGACGTATGACGTACGACGGACGGAATGCGATCCTAATAGCTCACTCTGGCACTTTGGGGCAGGTCTTACTGAACCAACGTCTTTAGATAAATTGATTTTACACCATGTCCAAGGCAAACTTTCAGCAGCTTCTGGTTGTTTTAGCTAAACAGATGTCCTACTTTTTTAAACAAGATACTATGAGGGTAATAAAGTTGGCATTCATCGCCATAAAACATACCGCAAAGTTATTTCAATCGTCTTCATTTAAAACTGGTTTATCAGCCAAATGGATTCCTTTCATTATTAAACATTTCATAGCAATAATTATTGTTATTACTCGTCTTGTGTTTTTCAAAAAACATGACGGACAGCAATTTCTTTCCATAAATAAATGACGGCACTGTGTTATCAACTGTCAATAATGAGAAAATCATACACAAGGATAGAAATGTACACGGTATGATAAAAAGGACAATAGTTTTCAGACAAATTTCATGATTTATTGTTTTTTGGTAATAGAAAGTCGTAATATTCATACTCGATATGAAAGTATACAATAAAAGGGCAACTGAACTTGATTGGAGAAATATTTCTTGCAGCTGATGTTGTAGAAACAACTCGCAAGCTCATTGTTCTCGTCAAATCATCTCCTTCCAAGATAAATTTCGAAAAACAAGTTTTATGATACTGCTTACTGACATATGAGCTCATCATGAGGATTTTCTTGGAAAAGGTACTTACAGCTAGATGCGCTTGAGCAAGTTTCTCTTTCATCATCCGCTCCATTTCTTCCTTCTGTTTTGCTATCTAAGAAGTAAAGAATATAGAAATATTTCAATCTCATCATGCAAGTAAATGTTGTGACCTCATAAGTACACCACAAACTTTGTGGAAGAGATTAAGTATAAAAAGTCATAATAAAAGTGTAAAACACTAACAAGATGGAGTTCTGAAGTTCGGTATCATTTGTTTCTAGTTTGATCATCCTACATTTTCAAACAATCTAATTTTTCTCTTTCAGACAGCAAATAAAGTTGGTCAATAGATATTTGAATAAATGAGAAGTCATTCAAAAATATACAAATGTCTGTACATAATAAACTGTTTATTGCAGAAGAAATAAATAAAGTTTCCAGACAAGAATATCAAATCATATTAACGCCAGATGTGGTAGTTAGTTGATGCAATGGTGATAAAGGAAAATTTTGTGAGAAACCAACAACAGCTGTCCACAAAACAATATCATTTTTGCCTCTATCAGGATAGTTTGGTTAACAGTTCTGAGTAGTTATGATCTGTATTGTCAACCTGAGAAAATGGTGATGTTTTCATGTTGGTAATCTAAAGCTTATGTCTGAATTGGATGAAAACAAACAGTTTGAAAGCGAAACATCTTGTAATAATTGATCATTAACACTTCGAGACAACAAATGTTGTTGTACTGTGACATTTCTTCAGTTCAGTAGAGTTGTGTCACCATATTCACTCCTTGTCCTTTTCATGTTTATGATTAGGTTTCAAGGCTAGGTTTAAGTGATCCTAATTGAACGCTGCATTTTTTTGTCAAACTTATGAATTTTAGAATCAAATATTATGTTCCCCATTATTTCTGCATGTAACTACATGCTAATGATTTATTAAACTACGTAAAGTGCAGTTCATACAGACTTAAGAGCAATCGTCAAGAGGTCTTCAAAAGTAATAATATTTATCATGCAGACATACAGGGTTGCAAATAAGCAGTTCATAGCTAGAAATCAAGAGTTTAAGCAAGGTAAATGTTAATTCGATTTTCAGTATGGGTTAATGCCTTGATGCTCTTCCTTAAGAAATCCACTCTTAAAAATATCTTCAATACGAAATTTGTACCACTCGATCATTTTAAAGTTCATGTAACGGAATTATCTACACAATGTCTTCATAAATGCAAGACGCAATTATAGCTTTCGTGCATTGATAGCTAAAAAGCAGGCAGATATTGGAAGGGTCGATAATTAAATAAAGAAGGAAAAAGGCAGGCAGTGCGTTAGAAGTTTCGTTCAGTATATATTTCTTTCATTTGCATACATGAACTTAGTACTAGTTAGTAAAATTTGTTAAAATAGTTAAAACAGCAAGCAAAACAAATATGTTACAAAAGACAGATTTTCTATATTGTTTCAGAAAAGTATGTTAAAACAGTACACTAAGCATATATTATGTATTTTCAATTACTTGTTAATAAATAAGATTCATAAAAAGTCTGCATAAAGTAAGGATTTGCAAGAAGTCATCAAATTGTTTTAAGATTATGCCAATAGCTAGTATTAGCCATGCAAGACAACATATTAAATGATGATGTTATGAAGAATCCTAAACCCAAAGGGTGCAGAGTTTCAAAAACAGAGCATGCGTATGTGAATGAATGGTGTAATCATGCAATGACATGTATGGTTAAAAGCAAGGGAGAGAAGGCAGTATTAAATGGTAAAAGTATTGTACTTGTTAAACAGACAGAAAGTTTTATCAAAATTGCTGACTCAAAGTTATAAAGAAAACTTGAGTCAAGTGTGAATATAACTTACTCCTGCAGACTGTAACAGAACAACAAAATAAGTGATTAAATATAAAATAGTACATGCCATAAACGTTAGTGTTGAAACACTGATATAATTTATTAAACCGAAACAGTGTAAAAATGGAACTTATTCATTCACTTCATCAAAAACAAATCACCTTTCTACGCATTAACCTTCAAGTTTATACATAAAACTTTATACATTAACCATCTATATGTAGAATATAAAATGAAAACTTTATGCATTAACTTTCCTTACTTAGAATATAAAATGAAAGCTCACTAGAATTTATTGACACGCATTTATTTAAAAAGGGTTAATTATATATATAAAGACTGGATTGGTACTTCAAAGATGTAAATCTCAAACAAGAAACAACATTGTGTAACTGACTTAAAAACTGATAGTACATTATATGTCTTTTTATGAATTGTATGGATTTAAATACACTGAAAGAGGACAAAAACATCAAAAGAATGTTATAGGTATAACAACTGTTAAAGTATGACAATGTGGGATGGTTTAATATGTGAGTTATATTACTCTAATAGGTGGGATAATGATTGAATCACAAATAGTAAAAGTCAAAAATAAGATTATCAGGACTTTGTTACTCTGTCAATGGCATATCAGAGATAGTTCTTCATAGGTGGGCTTTATTCGCTTTTCTACAAGAACTTTATATATTGGCTTTATTCTCTTCTCTTTAAAAACGTAGAAACGTTTGGAAAATGTGAAAGAAACAGACAGTGTGGTGAAAGGTAAATACAGTACTAACTATGTATAGCAGGTGAAAGACTGGAGCTGGAACTTAAGTTGAAGCTATGTTTTTAAGAGTGTGAAATTTTAATCTGAACAGCAATGGTACACGTTATATTAAAAATGTTTTGAACATCAGAACTCACAAAAGATCTGAGTTTCAAATGAACATTGGAGAAAATACATTCTCTAGAAAACAAGAAGAAATGTGACAATGGTATTGTAAGCAGGGAAGTGTGTTTTTTATTAACAGCATTTGATATGAAGGACACTTTATTCGAAAGGGTTAGAGGTTTATAGTTAGGTTCAACATATTAATGTTAATAAATCCATTACCAGTTCGTCTTGCTGAAGAGTAAAACATACAACATAAGGACCTGTTTCAATATCAAAACATACTACCATTTCAGAATTAATTTTTAAGCATAACAATCTCTCAGAACTAAATTAATCAAAACTTGTATAAAAATATCTCTGCAAAACAACCCGGCTACTTCATCGCTTAGTCGTATAACCAGACTATATTACGGATATTTTCAAGTATTGTTAGCTTCTTGTCGACAAAGAAAACAATATTGGAAGGAACAGGAAAAGAGCTTCAAGGTTTGACTGCAAAATGATCTCATCTGTTTCCATCTACTTAATATACCTAAAGAACAATTTTGCATAATAGTCCTCGATATACTCAGAAATGATATAATTAAACTTTAAATTAAAATCATGAATGAAAAATTAAATTCAAAATGGTTTATTTTTTCTGAAGAGACGACAAATCTCATTTCTTTCTACCTTTTGGGCAAAAAACTCGTTCTTTGTACCCTTTCAGCATGATTTTGTTCAATATTTTATCTCAGTTAAAAACTCAGAATCATTCAATTAAAAAGATCCCAGGCATATACAACGAAAACTGATACTTTGCAGCATTTTGTGTTTTGTATTGTAAATTACAATACTGTATAGCAGAGAGAATTACCTTTATACTGCATCATTTTACAAAGAAATAAAAAGAATTAATTACGAAATCAACGATATAATAATCATACGTCTTATACTACTAGTAATAAGAATAGAAGAAGTATGGTGACCTACCATTTTTTGAGAATTGGACTTGTCTTGGTGTATGGAATTCCTCAATGTCTCAATCTCAATTTGCAGCTGTAATATGTATAACGATAATAAAAATTAAAGGCAAAGCGAACTTTTCATAGTAGTTTTCCTCCCACACGGTACAAAATTAACAATATTATGGATTTTACGTGTTGCTGACAGAGGAAAATACATACTGGTGTGATGGCTTAACACAGCCAATTAATTAAAAAAAACATTTCTTTACAAAAAATGAATCTTGTCAAAACAAGCATTTCGAGAATAAGACGAAAGTCTAATATACTGTGCGTGAGTTTCATGTATACACACAGAAATCTTGACAAAACTATTTTTATACAAATGTATTTCTTTCAAACCCATATTTTTACAGACGTGTTTGTAGACATCATCAGTCCTCAATTAAAACATTTCTTAAAAGTATTTATGACAAATTCTAAAGAAAATAATTCCTTTAAATTTGGTCATGAATTAAAGACAAGACAAAGATTAAACTCTGACAACTCTAAGATGCTAGATCATAGCCTTCAATGCAGGCAAAGACATCTCTAAGTAAGCGATTATGAAATTAATGAAAATAGTTTATGAGTAAAAATTAACTTATGAAATGGTGTGAATGGCTCGAATGCAATTGACAAACAACACAGTTACATTATGTCTTTCTTCATGGACATAAAGTGAATTCAAGCAAACTTAAAAATAAACTTATGTAGAAACAATTTTGTTTCAACCATTGGATCTAACCTGCTGTTTTTGCATTTTTTCATTCGTGAGCTGGGCACCGAGTTTGTTAACTTCTTGGCCTGAAAAAAAAAGCAAAGCATGATAAGAATGATTATCTATGCTTAGTGATCTATAGCACTTCAAGTTGCAGCTCAAATATCAATTACACTATATACATGTATTTAAATGATACAAATTGCATATATATATAATTATGTTTGTTCATCATAAATAACGATTGAATATCAAAGTGTTGTTTATAACATTTTCCCATGCTCACAAAAATTTTGTGCATTATTGTATTGCGACATTTTGAGAACATTTTTCAAAATATTAAAAATGTTCTGTAAAACTTTATAAATAATGTTGATAAAGTTGGTACTACGTGACAATGGTTACAGGCAATAATCTTACTAAGTTCACTGTTTTCATCCTCTTTCTCCAGTAAACTGTCTTTTAGTTCATTGAATTTCTGGTTTACTTCCTCTAGTTCTTCTTTCAAACTTTCAGCTTCATGATTAACACTTGGTGTTTTCGATTGCAGTGATTCATCAATCTACAAATGTACGTACATTATCTGTTTACATCAATGGTAAGCAATATCTAAACTTAAAGCACTACAAATAAAATAAATAAAAAAAAATAAAAAATTAAAGCACTCAATGTGCAACTCTATTTATTTATGTTTTTCACAATATATACATTGTATTTTGGTATCAAGCAATATTGAAGATATAGTGCCTATGGTAATAAGAATGTTCACAATACCTGAAAAAAAATTGTATCATTTAGTCATTCACTAAATGAAGTTACTATCTAGCAGTTACCTTTTACCTTAGTTTATGGAACTTAATGTACATTTGTACAATCAACGTTTTGCATTATTGTTATACATAAAAATATTCAAACAGCATCATATTGTTCCCTGAAATTCAGTAAAATGAAATAAATTACTCTTATTCTAGTCAACTTCTATTATAGTCAAACAAAACTGGAACGTCTTCTACATGTCTTATACATAGATAAGCATTAACTTTTTATTTACTACAATGTTTGTCAACCTTCTATGACATGCTACAAACTAACAAATACAATATTTCAGTAACATTTTTATAAAACAGAACACACAGAGAAAGACTACATGTAGATCTACACACAATTATACATGGAAACAAAAACAAAAACACTAATATATTAAACGTTTTACACAAAAACTAACTCTGGTTCAATTAATGCACTTCAAACAAAGTTTTACAGACAAAGAAAATTCTACAGTTCCATGACTTTATTCCTAAAATGTCTTCTTACAAGAAATTTTATGTATTTTCAAACAAACAAGCGGATGTTTTGATCAATTTGTTTGCTTAACTTGTAGCAAATAATCAAACTATATAACTGTGAATTTTGTTCATGACGTTTATATATTTATATCTTTTAGTCACTACATCAATGTGTTTGAAACAAGTTGAGTATTTCCAGTTCAACTGGGGTTACCCGTATCTAAAACATATCAAGTACATGTAATATGATTCATGAAAATATTAACTTATCAACCGCTTGTAACTTGGATTAATTGCCTTTGAAAAATAAGTACAATCACCTTAGACAGGACAAGAACAAGATTAACAAGAGCTGTCCCTCACAAGTGACGAATGCCCCCGAAAGAGGTGCCTCACAGTCTGTGTCCTCTCCATGTGCTCAATAAATGTGCTATGTAATTTTAAAATCCTTCCATGCATGACAGAGTAACCATGCATACAGTTTTCCATTACTTTAAACACTAAGTGTGACCTTGACCTTTGAGGTAGGGACTTGGGTCTTGCACGCGACACATCCGCTTGATGTGCTAGACATTTGTGCCAAGCTATTTTAAAATCCTTCAAAGCATGATAAAGTTACAGTCCGGACACAAATGTATGCATATATACAGGATTCCATTACCTATAAACTCTAAGTGTGACCTTGACCTTTGTGGTAGGGATGTGGGTCTTGCAAGCGACACGTCATCTTGATGTGCTAGAAATTTGTGACAAATTATTTTAAAATCCTTCAATGCATGACAAAGTTACAGTCCAGACACAATGTGTGCATATATAGAGGAATCCATTACCTTCAAACTCTAAATTGTGACCTTGACCTTTGAGCTAGGGACGTGGGTCTTGCACGCCACACGTCGTCTTGATGTGCTAGACATTTGTGCCAAGTTATTTTAAAATCCTTCACTGCATGACAAAGTTACAGTCCAGGACACGAATGTGTGTATATATAGAGGAATCCATTACCTTCAAACTCTAAGTGTGACCTTGACCTTTGAGCTAGGGACGTGGGTCTTGCACGCGACACATCGTCTTGATGTGCTAGACATTTGTGCCAAGTTATTTTAAAATCCTTCAATGCATGACAAAGTAACAGTCCGGACTCGAATGTGTGCATATATGCATATATAGAGGAATCCATTACCTTCAAAGTCTTAGTATGACCTTGACCTTTGAGCTAGGGATGTGGGTCTTATGCACGTCACGTCGTCTTGATGTGCTAGACATTTGTGCCAAGCTATTTTAAAATCCTTCACTGCATGACAAAGTTACAGTCCGGACCGAATGTGTGCATATATATATGATTCCATAACCTTCATACTCCAAGTGTGACCTTGACCTTTGAGGTAGGGATGTGGGTCTTGCACGCGACATGCGCTTGATGTGCTAGACATGTGTGCCTAGTTATTTTAAAATCCTTCAATGCATGACAGAGTTACAGTCCGGACACGAATTGTAAGTGGGGACGCACAGACGGACGGACAGATGGTGCGATTTTAATATGCCGCCCTTCGGGGGCATAATAATGAAATGAAGTAATAAGTGAGGTCCATGTGATGCCTCTTGCCTCTAACAAGTTGGAGGCAGGACATAGTACAAAGATATTCTATAGGAAAAAATGTCAGAAAAGTGTTTTTAAAATTTGCTTCAGGTGTAATGTTTGTGTGGCTTTATGCACAACTAACAGTAACACACAAACAATACAGATTGATTAATACAAAACATGTATCTACATCTCTCTCTACACAAATTAAGTTACACACATCTTTAAACAACCATACCTGTACTTCTTTATTTTTTGTCTACAATTTAGAAGTCGAACATTGTAAGACCTTTCGAAAAGACAGACAGCTAAGTTTAACAACTGAATTTATTCTTTAAAAAATATGTAGTAATAAACTTTAAGTCGCAAAAATGATGAACGTTACAACTCTTGCATGTAGATGTCTATGAAAAAAGTTATATATTCAAAGGGATTTTAAATGATATTGAAAACTAAATTTCTTACCAGTGGTTTGATTGATGCTTGTACACCCTAAATACAACAAATCAAACATTAGTATTATTTCATTTGATGTATGCAATTTAAAAAAATCAAACTTAAAAATTTTACATAAAAGTTATCAAGAACAGTGTTTTCAATAAGTCCATGTCATATGAATTGTTCGTTATGTGTCCACCGCCCAAATACATGACCAAACTTCAACTTCTCATTAAGTGATATGTCATGCATTAATATATAAATATTCATTTAAAAGGTGACTGTCATTTAAATAAATACAAGAAAGACCCCGTCTGAAGGGCTGCCTTGAATACAGTATTATAATGACGGTCCGATGCATATATTTGTTTGTTTAGCATCCATTTGTAATAGAATTTGAATTCAATTATCCACCTCTAGGATTTCTTTGGTGTTCTATCCAGAAAAATTCTCATGCCCAAGTGACTTACGAATTACATGTACCAAATGAGTGAAAACTTAAGAATGGCTGCATTGAATTCAAAATCATCATTTCTACGCCAAAGAAATTGTAAAATAGTTAATACATGTATAACTGTAAGTTATATTTTAGCATACAACGTGCTTTATCTTGCCAACAATTATAAAACACATAAAATGCCAACGAAATAGTAAAATATTGCTCAAATCCTAAGATTTCTATAAATGCCCAGAAGTTACTTACTTTCTATAAAAATGTTAGCTTATTAATAATTTTTCTGATTCCTTTAAATTTTGAGTTAAAAACATAGAACCTAAAAAATGCTGTAACGAGACCATATGTTAAATGAGAAGTGAAACACACTCAATGAAAGAAATAAACATTGTCAAATACAGTTTTATATATTGTAAATAAATACAGAACAAATAAAAAAATCTGACAATTTGAAAGTAAAACAAAAGTAATACAATTTACACTAAATTAAACTGTGCAATAAGAACTTAACCATGCAATACACCATTACAATGAAATTGGGACTACATTTCCAAGTCATAGAGAACCATTTACCACCTATTTTCCGAAATGTCAACAATTCATTTTAACTTGACTGAGGCAATAACCATATAATGCTGTGTCAGTTTTATCAGTTCATTACAAGACATCACAAGGAACCAACCTGCGATGGGATAGATACATACAGTGTATCTATTTCAACAATCTATTTTCAAATGCCTAAATTTGCAAAACTGCTAATCCTAATCAATCTGGCGAAAGAACTGCTAAATAAAGTTAGAATCCATTGTGACACCGTTCATAGAATGTACAAACCGAGGACCATACTTGAAAGCCAATGTAGAGGTGCTAGTTCCATCATTATCTGGGTATTGAACTTGCATACTTGGATTAAATGAAAGTAGTAGGACCATCTATAGAATAGTACCACCAACTTCTAAAGCTAGTGAAGTATTTGAAAGGTCGGCAAAATTTAGAATCAATGAAATGATTGTACTAAATGCTTACTTCCAAAACACTTATCTATATACACATATCTTATTTTGGTGCAAGGATGAAAAATAAACTGACACATTTCAGCCTAAAGTTAAATGATGTGATAAGTAAAAAATGTCTAACATTTACATCTAAGCATTTCAAAACACCACAGTATACATAATCACACTGGTTATACACATTGATCACAGCAATATCAAATCAAACGATTAATCTACATCATCATCACACATAAGGCTAATAATATATTGAATCCACGTGCTTTAATATAAGAATATGCACTATTTCAAAGTAAATATCGAAACTTAAAAAACAGGAAATAACAGAGACTATAGATCGTAGTTTTATCGAGAGACTACTAGAGGCGTGGTAAAAAAATTAACAGCAAAGCTCATAAAAATTAATTGATTAAAATAAAATAATTGATGAAATAAATTTTAAATATTCATTGTATTTTCTATTACAGAACTGTCAAGATCTGATCAGATGTCCATCATGTAAACAACAATTCAAACAAGTTTGAAGCTCCTTTTAACATTCTCCTTTTGTCCCAAAGTTTTGTCTAAGGAAGACAAGAACCAGAAGATCAAGGTATTTGATAATCAATAATATGTAAAGCACGTGTTTAAGTAGATATCAATAAACAAACCAAATATAGAGGAACAATATAGAGCACCTGCGACCACGGAAGAGAACAAGGTGCAAGGAACATCACATAATTATTAAAAATAATTTGAAAGACCTCAAAACTGAGTATAAGCTTGGGAGATATACAAGTAAATGTCACTAATATGGCACTAAGCTCACCAATAAACTTTCTGAAAGTGGACTTTCAGTGAAGCCAACGTCTTTGTAAAGACCAACTTACAGCCCAAATTAACAGATGGCTACATTTTGTAAATTTCATTTTCATTCTTTTCTACATTCGATCTAAACTTTAATGTAATAAAATATACACAACAATATAAATATCAAAACAATTTTTCTACGCCCTTCATACACATTTGTTACAACAATAAAAAGCAGTTATTAATAACTACTGTACTATACATCCTCACCTTGTCTCTGACGCTCTGTAATAAGGTCATAACATAAATTTCAATCATTTTAGAAATAAGTTACTTATAGTTCACACTGTTTAACACAGAAACCATGTTAACTGTACTGTATTATACATTTCTGTTATATGTATTAATTATGTAAAAGAAATATAATAAAAGCTATGTCAAGTTTTGGATAAAAAAAACTCATTTTTGTACAACAAGCAGGAATTCATGACTGTATCATTATATAATTATCTTTATCTTCATGAGTTTCATTCAATTAATTTTCATGACAGCTGCAAATTATGTTCAATTAAACAATCTATAAGATGTTTCTATAAATTGTACTGATTTGCTGATGTTAGGTAAATTGTCTATAAAAATGTGATGCAGTATAGGATTTGATGTTGCTAAATTTGATTTTGATCTATGCATGCTGTCTTGTAGTCTTAATCTAAACGAGTATTTTACGAGTATTTTATCTATTTCACTAATATGTTCTATTAACCCAGCAGTCGTTCAAATGTTTTAACTGCATTCCAGTTTAATATAAATACTTTTAGCACCGGTTTTGTCTGTGCTAACGATAATCTTATCAAACCTTTGAGTGCTAAACACTGTCACTGAGTAGTGCAGAATATCATTCTTGTTCAGGAATGCCAAAAATGATAATTTCTTATTTGCATTTAATTAATTGATATTAAATAAATTTGAAAACAAATAGAGATTGGAGAACTAATTAGTTTAAAAGAGGATTCATACATTATTTTTCGATAAGCTGCCTTTTTGCACTTTCAAAAGTTAAAGTGAATGGGTCAGTCTAACGTGATTTTCAGCATTTACCTCTATACACATGTTTCCTCAAATGTGTTTTCAGATCAGAAAAGATGCCAGTTTGTGTTGTGGCTTTAAAAATTGGTAAAGATCCATCTTTGACTCAAGCCCCTGTCAAAGCACAATTAAAGACTAGCCTATTGATGTTTTTATGCATGTAGAGTATCTGTAATCCGAAAAAATGATTATGCATTAGGTGAACTCACCGGCGGTCTTGTTGACGTCACTGCTGTTGTTGGCGGACTTTCACCGAAACTCTATGTCATAATGAAGAGTATCAATTATTGAAAATTTACAGACTATACAATTATAATCATTCATAGTTGAATTAGATGATATCATTAGATATATATATATGTGTACATAAATTTTGTATAATACTGAAATAACACATCAATGTCAACATTATATTTGAAGCTCGAAATCATACTATTTCAACATAAATACACAGAAATATTTTAACATAAACTTGTTTCAGATAAAAAGACCTGGTTTAAATATGTGTTAATAAATTTACAAAAAAAGATGGAATCAAACGTATTTATGACCATCAAGCAATTACAAATGTTTCTATCTCACAAGTTCCTACAACAGTTACCAGAAATAATAGAATTATCACTCACTCTACAGTCTGCATTCTACATTATTCAGTATTTACATACTTCTTAAGACAACTAATTGATATGTGTTAGCTTTAAAATAAACACTACAACCATAAGACAGCGTACTCTACTTTTCGAAGCAATTCATCAATAGAAATTAAACATTTTATCGATAGGCCATGATTTTGTCAAAATACAAATTCAGATTTTTTACTCAAATACTTGTTTGAAGTTTCATGACAATAGCTATATTAATTTAGATTTTTCAAGATGCTACACTTGATCTTGGTCATCATGAAGAGATGAATATTTAATCAAAGTTTGATGAAAATCCTTGTAAGAGTTAAGAAGATACAGTCAAGTGACCTTTGTCCCTTCAGCCAAGTTGACCTTGACTTTGAGTTGGAAAATGGATGCTTCACATCCTCTCAATGAGATTAGCATTAATCTGAAGTTTCAAGAAAATCTTTGAAAGAGTTTGGGAGATATGGAAACATCACCTTACACCCTAAATCAGACCTTGATCTTGAACAGGCTTGGTTGAAACATATGAAACTATTTGTGAATCGGTTCATGCATACTAAAGTTACAGCTGGACACGAAGTGCGGTCGGAGTGAATGATAGACTGAACAACAGACATATTGACGGAACTGATCAAACATGCAATGGAACTTTATACTTTTAGCATGTTCAATTATTTTAAAGACTTAATGTGGTAATTTTAAAACCAGTAAATGTTATAATCTGAGAGACTGCCACTTCCATGCAAACCTTACATCAGGATTACAAAAAGGAATGTTATTTGGCCAAAATGCTCACAGAAGCTGTTGGATCTAGTTTTATGACTTTGTTAACTGATCCAAAGATATTTGTAAATTTTTTAAAATAATACCAGTATGTGCATGGAATATACATGCCAAATTTACCTAAAGTGTGAAGAGAGTAAATTGCTCAAGCTATTCTTCGAAAACTTGCTATCAAATACATACTAACAAATACAACATCAAACAAAATCACAGCATTTTCACTGCTATACACATAACGAGTGTTAATTCACAAAACTATCAAATGCTTAGTCTAAAACAGTCACTACCAGTTTAGGATACATGCTAAACTAACAAGAACGGGGGGGGGGGGGGGGGGGGGTTTGTGGGGTTTTTTTTTTTTTTGGGGGGGGGGGGGGGGGGGGGGGGGGGTTGTTTTTTTTTTGGGGGGGGTTTTTTTTTTTTTTTGTGGGGGGGGGGGGGGGGGTTTTTTTTTTTTTTTTTTTTGGGGGGGGTTTTTTTGGGGGGGGGGGGGGGGGGGGGGGGGGGGGGGGGGGGGGGGGGGAGAAGGGGGGGGCCCCCGTTTTTTTTGGGTTTTGGGGGTTCAGGGGGGTTCTCCCCGGCGTTAAATGCGACACAAGATTCGTCTAAAGTTGATATCTTATTTAGAAGATCTGTAAATGTATACATAAAGGTCTATTAAAACTCAAAAAAATAAAATCATTATGGTCTGGCTATAAAACAATTATTGGTAATCACATGTAGAAAAATGTCTTAACCATCATTGTGTGTTTTAACAAGTGTTACAGCTATGCCTAATCTCCTTAAACTGTTAATACACTAATACATAGATTTGAAAATTAAACTGCATGGCTGAAACCTCGCACAAAATATTATTTTTTTTAATAAGAATGTCAAACTGTCCAGAAATACCTCTGTAATGTATAGTTTATAATGTTGAACGAAACTTTATATGGAGACGACTACCGGTACATCAGATGTACCAACAAAAAATATTATCACAATATTTAATGAATTTTGCATTACCTAAAGCATCAACGTTAGTGTTACTGTATGGGGCTGGTATCTTACTATAACTAGCCGATGCAGAAAGCTGGTGGCAAAAAGCTTTGATTTTGCATCACACATGCCATAGTCTTATCAAATTAAGTCTTATGAAGATTGTAGAAAATGCATGGAAAACACATTTGACACAAAAACCGTTAACTGGCAACAAAGTTAATCACAACAATAAACAATGAGGTTTTCCTCATCAGTAAACTCTAGCTGTTCTCATCTCCTTCATTGATGTCCGCTGGAAAGTCTGAAAGTTAATGCTCCGACAGAAACACGTACAAACCTAAGCACACTCATATACTCACCATAGCTTTACCAGCAGAGCTCTGTAAACATGTTTATCTATACATGTATATTCATGTTAACGGAAATGAGCATTAAGTTGTCTGCGACATTATTGGAATGAAGTACCGGTATATGATAGACAATACAAAAGTAACAAACAAGAATATGTACATGAGGTTTCTTGAGAAATATTGATCCTACCAAAAAGCTGTATTGACGCATTACCATGTAAGATAATATTAATTATATACATTGTCACAAATTGTAAATGAGCTATTTGTATGTACTAGTCTGCAAACTATTTACATGCAAACTTATATGCTTGCTACAAGTCGTATAATGAGTGCAGAAACGAGATGGACAGTCAAAAACAAATGTTACTCCATCTACATACATGTTTCTAGTATAAACTAATAGACTATAGCTATATGTGTTGGTAATATTTCAACAACTAAACAATGAACAATTAATATAGCTGACTGTGCAAGGTTTCATACAAAGCACTGCTGTATAATTGGAATATTGCAACAGTCGGTTGATCTGCAGGGTCCTAACGTTACAGTTGGCTATATAGTTTCCCATCCATATCGCACGGGATGCAGACAGAGGAGAGGTATATACAGCCAAAAGGTAGATATGGTTTATCTTAATATATGATACAAAAAGTTTGATAAAAGTTATTCTATTTTACTGCATAAATACTAAATATAATTCAAATAAACATTGACAAGTATAAGATAAAACAAATTATTGAATGTTTTTTGAAGTTATAAGGATTATTTTAATTGTATTATCGCAAAGTGGAGTGTTATTGTTAATAGTTTTCACTTTCATTGCTATTAGTAGGGGCATTAGTAACCAATTTTAATTTGCATCATCCTGTGCTAGATGATACTGGTTTCTCCTACAAACCCTAAGTCGTAATGATATTATGTGGCTAATCAAATAGATAAAATTGAGTCAACACACTGAAGAAAATGTCCTTGATCAAACTAAACCTAAAAAGATTTATTTTTGTGGAAGAATTTGCTTTAAATGCCGAATCTATTCGGAAATGGCACAGGTGTTGAATACATTGTTAAACTAAATACTGACAATTAATATAAACCCTCTTTTCCATATCAAACAGTAATAAGTAGTTATTGCAAGACCACTGCATACTACAGTTAACGCATTTCCCAGTATTATTTCCTAGTGGTAACTTGCCTTCCTATACGATTAATCTTTCCATTACGGATACAAAATATTTTTTTTGTATTTCATCATCATAACTGCGAGGCCAACACTTTCAATATAAAACTTTTAGTACTTGGTTTACATGGAAGGATGCTTACAGAATTCCCTAAGAACCAGATTGAACTGGCATATATTATGTCCTTTAGATCTTACAATTGCTTACAATTGGATTACTAAGCATTAGAACGGAACTTTCATCAACAGTTATAGCATACACATAAGATCAAGTTTCTATTATTTAGAATGTTTTGAACTATCACCTTCTAGTTCTGAGAAAAGAGTAAGTTTAAATCATATATAACAACTACAACAACTACAAGAATCTACATTACAACATTAGACAGAACGTTAACTTATATATATCTCAACAATAAAATTTCAAAAGTATTATTACTCTGTTATATTCACCCAAGTTTGCCCATACAAGAATCTTGATTTCCCAAATCAATTATATTTCCCAAAAGTACTAAAACATGCAAGTTTCCCATTATTTATAAATACCTACAATAAGCAGGTTTTTTCATGGATTGTTTTCTACATGGTAATTTTCCTAATAGAATGTCTACATAACTCTATACTGCAATCATATCTAATATTTAACAGTCCCTAGTCAATTTATAAAAAAAAATCACTATGTTTTTCTTGGACTTTAAAACTCATATAATTTTTCTTAACTTTTGCCTTCTTTTAAAAACATGATAATGATGAAAAATATTACAATACATGCATCTTACACAAAACTTCAAAGTAATTGTAAGTGATGTTCATGTAATACATTTTAGTACATTTAGCAATACTACAAACTAACATTTGATAAAAATTTACAAAGCCAAAAAACTTAATAAACCTGACTGAAACCGACAACATAATATATAATTGGTCAGGCAAAATTTTAAGAGGGGAAATCATTTTCTTCTTGCTTGCTAGATAGAATATTTGAATATCTATTTGCCATTTGAAGTCCTGATGTCTCTATGCAGTATAAACAAACTAACAGGTATTTTAATAAGTTTCACTGTAACAAGAATGATGGTGTAAGTAAAATTAAATGATAGTAGGTAACAACAGTTAGATATAGTATTAGTTTTAAACAGTTAGTGACATTTTACCGGTGTTTGTGGAGTCACTGCTGATGGACGCTCTGAATCACCTAGAGAAGGCTGCAATCAAATCATCTTTAGTTACTTACTGATATATGTGCAAAAAACTAAAGTAGGTGCATTGGAGAACAGCGAGTTAGCCATCTTTTCTTGATATATTTTATTTGAACTTAATCAACTTGATTCCTATATGGCACCTTGTTTGTTGGTATACTAAACAAATACCCATCTAAATATTTCTTACCAATGCTTTTAAAACCACAAATATATCAATTGGATATATTAAAGTCCTTCTTCTTAATCTGTAGGCTTTTGTATTTTGGAATTATCTGTCATCAAAGGTTAAAATACTTCCTCTAGAAGCATTATGAAATCTTTTAATTTTTATCATTTGTTCAAGTCTAACTTTCAAACATCAAAAACAAAACGTTGATACCTATGCGTTTGAACTCTCCTTGGTGATTCAATTTACTATAAATCACCTTAAATCTTACAATCATACTGCAAGAGACATTCTAAATTTCATTAAATGACAATTTGTTATGAATGAATGTTCAAACCAATACTCACACTATCAGCTACACTCGGTTCCTTGTTCTGAAGTTGTTGTATCTGCATTTTTAGCATATGTATGATAGACTCATTTCTCTGGACAGTCACCAGTAGTTCCTTGTATTTCTCCTCAAGTACATCGGCATCTCCTTCATGTTTTGACTTCTCTTGCCGCACTTTACGCTGCAGATTTTTCTGAAAAAAAAAAATTGTTGAATCTGTCTAAGTCTTCAGGTTTTTCAAAACTGAAGGAAATAAGATTTTTAAAGCTACTCCTTCTCAGTTTACTGTGAAAAATTAATTTCTCCAAAATGATATACTAAATCATAAAGTATAAAAGTACTTGCTAGAATCAACAACACAAGTAAAATCTACATATCATTTTGAGGAAAATCTGTTGAAAATGTTGGTAAGCTAGGTTTGACTGCACCACTACACTATAGATACAAAAATGTGTTTATATTGGAATTTCAAAAGCGTTTATAACGCTTTATTATTTGGTAGTGTATAATTTCAAAAATACTGGAACTTTTTTGTTTGATGGTTCGTTCTAAAAACGTTTATTTAGATCTGTTCCAAGAACCTTGTTTTTTCACCAAAATCTGAGAGCGAGCAGCTTTAAAACCTAAATTTGAAACACTCCACAAACTTATAGCACATACTTGTCACTTATAAATAGCACATACTTGTCACTTATAAATAGCACATACTCTTGAAAGTCACTTAAAGACTCTCCTTCTAAACTGAATATCTAGTGTTACTGTGTAAGACAGATATTAGTAATCATGGTACTTTACATGGATAATTCTATTTCTTTTACAGCTCACTGCAGCAAAGCAAAATAATTAATTTAAGTGGCAAAACAACACTACATGTATATGTCTTTGCAGTTAAATAAAGAAACTAAGCTAAAATTATTAACATTTTCTGCAACGGCAGCTTCAGATCTCTGGTTTGTAACTGACTTTTAGAAACTTAACTCAATTCTAAACAGCTGAGATTGGTGTCAGGCATGATTTAATCATGACCAAAAAAATTGTTTCAAATGTATTTCAAATGATATTATTTCTTAACATAATAGAGATTTCTTAAATTATACATTGTCTACTCTATCAAGCTACATTCAAAATTCAACAAGAGCTGATTTAGACATAGCCATCTCCCTGCTAAGTGCTCTTTCTGTGACCAAGAAATTTGAAGCAAGAGGAATGGATATGGTAAAGGTTCTAATTCAATAAAATATTAGTAATTATAACCCATTGAGGGTTATACACCTGCACTTTGTTACAATAATACACTTCCACTCTAAATCTGACATTGTATGCCTTGCACTGAACTTTTATGCGAAAAATCAATAATAGGAGATAACTCAAAACTAGGGTAAGTTTGAGTTATTGCTCTTGGACACTTCTCTGCATCTTAATGTCCTCTATAACTGTATGCAATTTGAACCAAGATCAGTTCAGTACTTAAGGAGTTATGGCCCTGACAAAACAGTAATAAAGGGAGATAATAGAGTTAAGGTCCTTGTACACTGTACTACTTCTCAATGTCCTCTGTATGTGTGTAAAGTTTAAATAAATTCCCTTGAATATTTTTGGAGTTATGTTCCAGACAAAGGAGTAATATGAAAAATCAATATGAGGAGATAACTCTAAGATTCCCCCAAGGCAGGGAAGTGAACTTCAAAAAGCTGTTTAGTTTCAAATTTTTAATCCACATTTCATGTGTGTGAAGTAATTATTATGTTGTGAAATTTCTTGATAAATAAATATGTTTAAAGGTCAAAGATTTAACAACATTTTTATCCATTTTGTAAAGGACAGATAGGTGAATTTTGGAGTAAAACAAATTTGCATGTTGCAAACATTGGCAATAGAAACTAGTTTTAAAACAAGCAAATAGGGGAAAATATATAAAAAGCTAGATATTTGTCCAAGGGGATTTCATATATTTTATTAGACCTATGATTGCAGAAAAAAAATTGTTGCATCGTATTGGCATTTGGAAACAGAAACTATGGCAAAACTACTCACATTATATAATACTGCTACTCTAGCTATTGCATCGGAAAGTTGTTGTCTAAATGCCCTTCTTACTGTTCCCACTCTCTGAAAAGTAAAATGACAGATGGATATTCACAAAGACGACTTCTATTTGGTAATTTACAAAACTCATTTCAAATTCATCTGACAAAATCTGAAGCAAGCCAATTGATAAAGATACATTTTTGTCTACTTTTGAAAGTAGTGACAAAAAAAACATCCCTGTCAGTGCCATTATCTGATGATAATACCATCATTTTATATAGAATTTCTCTTCTGGAACATGCCAATTAGAAATGTGTGTTTTGATTTGTGTAAATAATACTGTAAATTGGGTTATTTTGTGTGATGAAAAATTCAAGATTTGATTGCGGACAGACATATTCATGAACTCAATATTTGTAAGAGAATGCTTTAATCCTAAATATTTGCATTTGTTTGTGATTTTTTTTCTTTAATGAAGGAGAAAAAAACTGAAAATTAGATCAGTGCAAACAATTCCAAATAAGTATCTTCAGTTATCAATAGAAATTTGTAAAGAACAAACCTCTTCATGCATTTTCTCTAAATCTGAAACTCTTTCATTAATACGGCAGTATCTGAAATGATATGAAAGTAGCATTCATTGAATTGACAGATAACAGCAGGGAATATTAAACAAGAAGTAATAAAGGGCCAGTATTGCTCTTCTGTTCTTTTCATGAAAATCTTTTGCAATGTTATCAAGAAAAGCTCACAGAGGTCACAAGGACTGTGACCTTGACCCACTGATCCCAAAAAACATTAGTGATCATCTACAGGTTGCATGCAACCTTCTGAGCAAGCTTCATGAAAGTCACATGAAAACTGTGACCTGTTAAGTGTTGTTATCAAGAACAAGAGCTGTCCCTCACAAGTGACGAATGCCCCCGAAAGAGGTGCCTCACAGTCTGTGTCCTCTCCATGTGCTCAATAAATGGCTATGTAATTAAAATCCTTCCATGCATGACAGAGTAATCATGCATACAGTTTCCATTACTTAAACACTAAGTGTGACCTTGACCTTTGAGGTAGGGACTTGGGTCTTGCCTGGACACATCTGCTGAGTGCTAGACATTTTGCCAAGTTATTTTAAAATCCTTCAAAAGCATAAAAAAGTTATAGTCCGGACACAAATGTAGCATATATACAGGATTCCATTACCTATAAATTCTAAGTATGACCTTGACCTTGTGGTAGGGATGTGGGTCTTGCACGCGACACGTCGCTTGATGTGCTAGACATTTGTGCCAAATTATTTTAAAATCCTTCAAAGCATGACAAAATTACAGTCCGGACACGAATGCGGCATATATGCATATATAGAGGAACCATTACCTTCAAACTCTAAGTGGACCTTGACTTTGAGGTAGGGACGTGGGTCTTGCACGCGACACGTCGTCTTGATGTGCTAGACATTTGTGCCAAGTTATTTTAAAATCCTTCAAGCATGACAAAAGTTACAGTCCGGACACGAATGTGGCATAAAGCATATATAGAGGAATCCATTACCTTCAAACTCTAAGTAGACCTTGACCTTTGAGCTAGGGACGTGGGTCTTGCACACGACACGTCGTCTTGATGTGCTAGACATGTGTGCCTAGTTATTTTAAAATCCTTCAATGCATGACAAAAGTTACAGTCCGGACACGAATGTGTGCATATATAGAGGATTCCATAACCTTCATACTCCAAGTGTAACCTTCACCTTTGAGGTAGGGAAGTGGGTCTTGCACGCGACACGTCGTCTTGATGTGCTAGACATGTGTGCCAAGTTATTTTAAAATCCTTCAATGCATGACAGAGTTACAGTCCGGACACGAATTTGTAAGTGGGGACGCACGGACGGACGGACAGACGGACGGACAGACGGTGCGATTTTAATATGCCTCCCTTCGGGGGCATAAAAAGCTAACAGAGGTCACTTTGACCATGACCTTTGACCCACTGGATGGAAATTGTGACCTATAGAGGGTTATCAAGGAAAATCTAATCGAAGTCACTGTGACATTGACCTTTGACCTACTGACCCCAAAAACAATAGGGATCATCTACATGTTGCAGGGTACCTTCTGAGCAACATCGATGAAAGTTACCTGTATAGTGTTAAAAAGGTAAAGCTATCAGAGGTCACTGTGACCTTGACCTTTGACCGGGAACATTTAAACACCTGTTTCAACCTTTATCTGTCATTTTTTCAGACGGGCAGTTTACCTAACTAGCATTCCTAGGAAGAACCCGCACTAGATCCCTATCCTCCATGAGGAATTGTTACCCTTCTCACATAAAGAAACATCATCAGCAGCAGGGCTCAAACCCATGACCCTCAATGTACGAGAAGTCACAGTAATTTCCACTCAGTGACTCTAACCACTCGACCACGGAGGTTGACCATGCATGTTATACTTACAATTCTAGAGATTTCTGTTGTAACTTGGATTCATAGTCAGCCTGCATGACATGTTTAGCAAAATTGATGTCTCTTTTCAATGTTGCTACATCCTACAACAGAAATTTGAATCCATGTATGTACAATTACACTATACCTATTTGTTAAGTTTCGATTGTGGAAAAAAATTCTGTCACTTAAATAAATATTTATTGCTCTTGAGACTCACTCCAGATGGAAACAAATTCAGAGACAGAGAGGCAATGTGGAATAATTCTGTATCTTGCACTACCACTGGTGTGGATTGAACCCAGGTCCCGATTTCACGAAAATACTTAGGCCATTACTCAGTAACATGCTCAACTTATATAAACACTTGTCAGCCCCTTAGACATGTTAGATGTTTATTCATTCAAAGAATTAAGTTTTTCGGAATTGTATTTACCCATTTACATGTATTACATTTATATACATTTGTCTGTATTTGGGCAAGAAATCTGGTATAAAGCAAGTTATTTCTATAAGTAAATTCTTAAAAACTTGAGTTGTACTCAAATGAATTTTTCACAATATCTGACTTGCATTTCAAAGTATCATAAAACATTTTTCTTTCCACATGATTGTTAATTCTATTAAGAATAGACTATCATTAAAAATGACAACAAGCAAAATCCTTATTTCTAGTGACAATTAAGACTTAAAAATAACTTTCTCAGCTGAGCACTTACTTAAGTATTTTCATGAAATAGGGGCCAGGACCCTTAGATCGTAAAGCCAACACTCTACCACACTGCACCTAGGTGGCTCCACATTCAATTACAATGTAGTATGTACTACACACTTGAAATCTTTCATAACGGATATGTTTCTAGTCTATCTTGGTCTATGTTGTTACCTGATCTGTCCTGATTTGGCTCCCTCTGGTGGCACAGAATTTCTGTACATATAATTAAGTTTGTTTTAAAATGATTATAAAAGTATTGTTTATCCATGCATTTACAAGCTATATCAAGATACTGCTTTTCACAAAATGATGCTCAAATACAGAAACTTTAAAATACCTGTAACAGAATTTGAAGGACTTCTGTCATTTCCTTGAGGTCAACAATTTCAGTGACATCAGTTTGTGATGCCCGGTCAAGACCAAAAAATCCAACTTTAGGCTGGTCTGCAAGGTCTGGCCTGAAAGAGTAATAAGAATAATTATCTTTAAAAAAGATTAATGACCCTGGTGTGTTCTTGATCTATTATACAAAAGAAGATGAAGTTGTGTTAAATATTTTATGACCATTGTGCACATTACACACATGAACCTCAAAATCCAGTATAATCTGATCAGTTATACTCCAGATGTATCTATGATAATACACTAAAATCATTCAAACTGTTGAATCATAGTGTAGTGTGCCCAACACCATGAAAGTTATTGGAAGTTTGCCGGCTATTAATTCCTTTGACCTATGAAAGGTCAGTGGGGGCCTCCTCATTTTCCCCTTTTTGACAAAAACCTTCAAAAGTTGAAAAACTTTGATAATTTAATCAAGAGTTGGCCAAACTTGTTTAAAGACATAAGATTTCATAAATTAAAGCACCAGAATATTTCTGCAACTATCTTGACCGTTCATGAGAAAAGTCCGGCGAAAACGCCGATTTTTCGTTTGTCACCTATTTTCGGGCCGGGGGTTTTCCTATTTTTTTCAACGGAAACAGTGTTCCAAAGAGAATAAAGAACAATACAAGTTTTCAATGAAAATAGAAGATTACTATATCAAGTGTGTTACACCTTGCGCTAAGTTAGTTCCTGACACCAGATTTTTACATAAAATTTTGTTAGTTAAATTGTTAGTCCTCTCTTTTATTTGGCAAAAGAATATTGCTTTACATACTTATAGTTTGTTTCTTTATTAGATAACATTTTAAAAGTATTATAGTTGATTTTTTAAAAATTCCCCTTTCTGGCAAAAGACGTAAATTCCCCTCCTGACGGGCCCCGCCACCTTTCCCCTCAGACCGAAAAAAAACACTGAAGGTCAATCTCCCTGTCAAATCTGCAAGATGCCTAGAAAAACTAGCTTCAAAAGTGTTTAGAATACAGAAAATTGCATGCATTGTTAAAAAAAATTTGAGGGGGATGGGGCATACCCCCAACCCCCCTATATGGCCTGTTATAATATAATATTGGCATATTCAACCAAATCATGTTGAGAACCCTGGGTTAATAATTTAAGTACTTAAATAATTCATATATATCAACACAATATGTTTTTACCTCCAAATTAATGTTGATTATAAGTGTAGAGTATTTATAGTTTCTTGGCCAGTGAATGACGGTCAAAAACTGGAGTAGAATATTTATAAAAAAAAACAAAGACAATGCTTGTTGTTCTGATACACATGTCGCGACAGATATTTAATTACTATTGGGGACATATTTGACAAGTGGCCAGTTAGCTCAGTCGGGAGAGCATTAGATTTAACAACTTTGCAAGGGAAGGTAGTCTACATGAGTTCGAATCATGGTCAAGGCTCTTTTTTTTTCTCATCATGTGACATTTGGCACCTTCCAATTGAATAAAATTAATTTTTACTATGAAAATCTAGCAATCAATCGCTTTCATATTCTAAAAATTGCGCCTTCTATCTTTTTTAAGGTAGAATCTAGTTCTTGTTTAGATTGAACAATTATGTGAGGACACTTGATCTGGAAATGAGAACATAGCAAACATTTAACAAAAGTATCACTACAATTTTTATATCAAAATGTTCAGAAAAAGACAAGCTGTCAGACAAGAGTAACTATATTTTTTTTTGTGGCAGAAACAAACTAGTAAAAGATTCAAACATTTTCTTCCAAGGTTAGTGGTAATAGGTATATCCAAAAGTATGAAGATTATAGTCAACATGGATTTAGTAAAGCTTGCTTGTAACACTTGTTTTGTTTTATGATTTGATTTTTTTAGAAGAATAATGATGATCAAAACTTTATATAGAGGACAGAGATGTCATATGTATTTTCAGTACTTAAATGTGCACCTTCATTAACCAGTAAGACTCGCAGTAGCTTATTGGTATGACCAGAATACCTGATCTCGGCTACATGATACCCTCTCTAAATTTAGATTTTGTTCCGAATTCTCAGAGACAGAGAACATTGTGAAACATTCACAAGGTGCCAAAGCAGTTGTCATCTTGCCATATCATAATGTATAGCTTATTTACCCGGGCGCAATTTCATGATAAGAGGTGGTGGCTCAAACAAGACTCAAGTTTTTAAACTGGAGGCCCGTAAACTGGGACGCTGAAATTTTTTAGAACACTATCTAAACTGAAGATACCTACCCAGATGCTTTAGTATGATAATGTGGTGTACTACCCAAAAGTGCATAAACTGCTGCATTAGCAAATTTGTTCTCACAGTATGGTGCCTCCATTTTATTCGATACATACTCCTCGTGACAGGCCAGCAAGAATGAAAACACGTTAATTTTCCCGTAAAATCAATTAAGAAATCTACTTCCGGTTTGATGCAACTAATTTCAAATCTACTTTGTTTTGTAAGACAGAACATCTTGTAATAATGATTTTCAAATTGAACAGTACCTGAAAAGCTGACCGTCATTTTCCGTTGTTCCATATATCGTTAATATCCTCTCTTGAAGTTCTATTTCTGAATTCGCATACTCTGCGCCCGTCGGATCGCGCACGAGCAGCGCCATTTTTGTTGCTATCAACAAAGTACTCTTCTAAGGGGAACTACTCGGACTTAGGTATTTATAGGTAATAACGTACTAAATTCATCAATTCAACATAAACACTCCTAATATGAAATAAGGGATTGCCTAACAAGCTGTAGGCCTAAATCAAATTTTGACAGATTGGAAAAGTTTGTTTTTAAACGAAACCTTAGGTCTATTTAACGTTGCAATATACCCATTGCGACAAACAGGGTATCCAGTCACAAGTACAAATGTACTGTACTTACCTTTTCCAAGAATGAGAAAGCTTCTCTTTATTTTCCTGACACTACCCGTTTAAATGTTGAGCGCTAAGCAAGGAAGCTGTCTGTACCATTTTTAATGTCCTTGGTTTGCTGCGGTCATGGACCGAACCCACCCTCCCACACACGATGCAGACGCACTATCCACTAGGCTATCGAGACAGTTTTTTTGTAGGACCTAGTATTTTCAGAGCTTTATTATTGTACTATGACCAAGGCCCTTAGTTAGTCATTTTAGGCTAAGCGGGATAGTGCAAGAATCAGAACACGTCTCAGTTCCAGAGACACCCCTGGTTATTCTACATGTCCGGTTTACAGCTGGTATAGCACTTGAACACGGAAAACAATTTGAAGGTTTTATCCGGAATACCATTAGTTATGTTAGTGGAGAAGCCGAGGACATACAGGCGATTTCTGGATTGCCAGTCTTACAAGTTACCACTACAACACCCGTCATCTAGCTGAACAAACATCAATAATGTATAGTAGACTTTATATACAAGACATACGACCCCATGACCCCGAGCATTCAACCCTGATCACTTGCTATACTTAACCCCGAACATGAATTAAGATATCCATCTGGCACATTAGACCTCGGAAATAAATTTATTCAAACACATTGACATATTTCTATCACAGGAAAATGGACCAATCCCTGCATACATTTTATTGACTTTAGAAAAGAAATGTTGGAACATCTGCATGCTTTCTTTAAATTACTTAATCAACGACTGATTATGATTAGTTTAGTTTAGCGGTCCCGTTTGTACACAAACGAAGAATTCCGATTTTTCTAAAATAGAGGAAAGGGAAAACATACAAATACACATGGCAAACGAAATCAAGAGAAGCATGTACTATATAGTATTTTCTAAAATAAAGGAAAAGGAAACATTATACAAATACGCATGACAAATGGAATAATATAGGGTCAATATGACGCTATATCGTTTGCTTGAGTAACACTGCCCTTCATGACAAGGTCACGAAGTCCAACACACAACACAAACATCCAGATATTGCTATGTACACATGTTTGTTTTAACATGTCCATCAAACTGTAAGACCATAAACTATTTTTGTATTTTTGTAATAATAACCCACATGAGCTGAGATTTTGAAACTATTTTTAAAAATAAATCAATCCTTTCCGACAAGATATTGTTTAGTTTTTCTATATAGCCTAGGTAAAACCTTTGCCAATCAGGGCGTGGTCAATTTTCATCCAGGCGCATGCTTTGAACAAACTTAGCTAAGGACCACTTAGTAGAGCTACCGAAACATATTCAAAATCTGTGCATCGCGGTGTTTGACAAGAAGATTTTTAAAATTTCCAATGTCTACATTTATTCAACCCCTAGAGCGAGGCCAGCTTGGACCCCAGAGGAGATATTTTACAGAGCTTAATGCCAGGACGCTTCTGGCCAAGTTAGATGAAAAAGAGTTCTGAGTAGAAGTCGTTCGAAGCAGGGTCCATATATTACATAATATAAGATAGTTGGATTAACAGATTAAACCAGTACATATAACAGATAATAGGAATACACATTTTTTGTATTACATTTATACTGACTTCAGAAAAATATATGCACCGTCCTACAGATGCAGTAAAGCAACACGTTACATAAAATGACAACTTACCCATATAGATTGAAAACGTACGAAACCGCATAATATCATTGATATGTTTTACTTAAATTTGATTGCAACAATTTCGATGTATTAAGGTATAATTATGTTTGTTTTATTCATAATAAGGAAATGGTACCGTAAATTTTTTAAAATTAAATTTAATATTCTTGAAAACAGACAATCTACCGAAAATAAGCTTTTCTCGACTGCTAAACAAGTTCTTACAATTTGGATTAATCACTATCGAAACACACTCCAAGTGGAATCTATCAAAGCACAAATCCTTTTACACGCATAATTATCATGGCACTACTAAATCGGGATCGAACCAGAGACTCTCCAATTCTTAGGCGAACGTGCTACCACTTAAGTGTTATAATAGATAAATAATGATTTTTGATAGTCATGGCCATTTGTTGCGTTGTTCATCATGTGTTTTGTTGTATCACACTGCACTGCTGGATGCATTTAGTTGTATTACACCTTAAATATATTGTACACACTCGAAAGCTGAAACAAATACTACGCAATGGTATTAACTTCTATTTAGTATTTTCTAAAATATAGGAAAGGGAATACAGATGGCAAATGAAAAAAAGAGAGACAAAATTTGACTAAACAACAAAGACATGTCGTTAAATTATCGACCGTTGAACTAACAGATTTAACCCGTCCGTACGACAGATAACAAGGGTACACTCTAGATGTATTTACACAATATTCAGTACAAAAAGATATGCATCGTCCTACAGTTAAGCAACACGTGTACTTCAAATTACAACTTTGCCATATCTTTAAAACCATCGAAACCAGTTATACTTAAATTGGAGTGAATCAAATTTCGATTTATTAAAGGTATGTTTTTATATGTAAATTTAGAAGATAGACAATATTATTTGTGTAAATGAACAGCTGATACTGATATGTTAAATTCAGACAGTTCATACAAGTAAGAGCATAGAATTTGAATAATTTTTAAGAGCCTGGCGAAAGGACATGAACCGTAACAAAAACGTTCGTATAATTATTGCAAAGCTGTGCAAAAGACACATTTCGAATCGCAAATAATGAAATAGAAAATTTCCTCTTGTTTATTAAATACGAAGGAAAATACGGTCAAAACAAAACATTTCCCATAGGTTTCCTTATCAACGCCCTTTTGAAGTCACATAGAAAAGTTACTTGTTATATTATTCATTTCATATGTCAAAATTCTTTCTCATTTTGTATGATATCACCTTGTACAATCCAACCTTAATAAATCGTTCAAAATGTGATTTGTATATTCTATCTAGACAAGGTCTGAAAATGGTGGTCGAAAGAGATGGTGAGTTTCATGAACTTTCAAGTCTGGCAAATGAAGGACAAATGGAGCTGCAGAAGAGCATTGTAAACTCGGAAAATAACGACGATGTAAGTTCGATTATAATTCTCAAGTATTGCAATGTACAAATTATTTTCATACCTGAATTATGTTGTATGAAGTCACAAACGTGACATTTAAACACTTATAACGCTTATATCCTGTTCTGCTCTTTTAAATCAATTCAAATGAACTCATGTTAACTTTTTCTTTGATTATTTTCCCGGCCGACCATGGGACTTCTCCCTGGACGAACTTGCCAACACTCCTGACCGATGCATGTTGAAGAGAGACAGATGCAGATACAAGGGAATCTGGGTACCCGATCCTAGCTCTGTTTTGCGAATAGACCCTTTGGTTCTTTTACATGCCCGGTGTTAAGATTCGATACACGTGATACTTACCAGTTTATCTCTTTAAATAAATTAAACTAATTTCGTGTCATACCGTGTTATATCATGTTTCGTTATGCCATTATCATTTTTTATCAAGTTATGTTATGCTATGTCCATGTCGGTATCATTTAATTAATATGATAGCACAAAATTCCGACAAATGAAGAAGACAACGAAGAGGCAAAGAAGCTCACCTTTCACAGAGTCTTGTTGCAGATAAAGACGGACAAATTGTACCGACAGAGGATCGTACATACAGCGGTGTTATGCTGGGCATTTGTAGGTTTGGTAAATAAATCATTTGATGTTTTCCTAATCTCAGCATCGGTTCTGTTTTTGTTGCAGTTTTAGAGTTCCTGTTGTCGAAAAAATTATACCGTGGACTGTTTTGGTACTAAATTATTCTAAATGTAAATAAACAAACTAAATTTTTGTGTTGTAAACTGTGTTTTGCTTAGTTTTTCTTGCCCACACATTTTTTTCAGGACTTTCACTTTTAAGCATTGCCAATTTTATCTGCCACATCCAAATACACCCCCTTCGCATTTTGTAAATTCTATATGTGATTATATACTGCAATAAAATGATACATTGTACTTACATTATTTAGGTGATGACTTTAACTTAACTTACAGTTCATTTAGGATAATGTGGCAGTGACATAGCAGACGAGCATGGTATATAGAGGATATTTGTTTGTTTTGAGTGGTTATGGAATATATGTCACCAAGAAGTGATACAACTGTAATATGTTTATGAGCGCGAAGCGCGAGTTAAAATGTGAAAATTGTATCACTTTGAGTTGAGATACATGTATATGCCATATCCACTCAAAACAAACAAATTTTCTTTTTATCTTATGCTAATTACAGTATTTTATATACCATGCTCGTCTGCTATGTCACTGCCACATTATCCTAAATTAGTTAGCATAAAATAATATAGTGTAATTTTCTTGGATTTTGTAAAGATTAATCTTTGCTTGCACGCATTATCTACTTTCTCAAACAATGGATGATATATTTTGTGTACACATATATCTATTACATTAATTTAACCATAACCAAGTTATATTAAATGAACTTTATATGTAATTAGGGTTGGTCGGCTGGAATGAACGGACCTACATTTCCTGACTTGAGACAGATTGTACAGGAAGATCTTGCTAAGTCGGCCTGGATGTTCACTGTTGGATCATTTGGGTATGTTTTTATTCTCTTCAAAAATAAATATCTTTTTCCCTTTTGGTTTTGAAAGTAGTTTTCACATTTGAGATTTTAACAGGCGTTAAATTCTAAATTTTGCAAGCGTGCATGCAACGCGAAATTGGTCAAAGTTTATCTGAAAATGGTCGTACAGATATCAGACTTTAGGTGACATCGGTATGTTGGAGCAGGAGGTTGCCTTATACAAAACTGCAAATCACTTTGAATTCGCAAGACAAAAGCTTGCAATTTTGGAATCCGAATCAATTCACGAAACTGTGAATTTGCGAAGAAACGATCCTGTATGTTTCAGCAAATCGTTCATTGCCGAAGAAATTTAAATAAGCGAAACAAGTGCTCTCGCAAAAAAGACACGAAAAAAGTGTTTGCAATTATTTCATGATTTACAGTAGATTAATCTATTTTAAGTCTCACTTCTATTTTTACGCTTTAGAGGCAATAAGAAATGTAAATAGCTGCTTTACATAGGTCATTTAGTGCTAGTTTCTAAAGTGGTTTCGTCCATCTGTCAGTCTGGACAGCGGCATTCATTGTTCAAAGGGGTACCCGCTGAAAATTTCCAGAATATATAGCGTAATAGAGTAGATCAAGATCAGACTGCATTAATTTGCTGGTTTGTCATGATCTGCACTGGTCGCAAAGACAGAATGCCGCCACTGAGCTAAAGATACAGTCAAACAACGATTGCCAAACATTGTCTGAAAATGATGTACATTTTCCTCTACACAGATACCTCTCAGGGTCCTTAATATGTGGAATTATGTATGATAAGTTGAACAAAGTTTTACTGTTGGCAGTATGTTCACTCGGATCAGGTATATCTACTCTACTAACACCATACTGTTCAACACTGTCATGGATGTTGTTTATAAAATTCATCGGTGGCTTCTTCTTTGGAGGTCTTGATACCGGTAAGAATACATTTAATTGTCGTTCATTTGATCTTACTTCTTTCTTCTATTATTTCGAAATTTTATTTAACTTCCAACCCGATTTTTGTTTTAGATACAACATCACACATAAATTTGGTTTCATATTAAAGCCACTTTGAAAACTATCGACTGTATTCATGCGTAGGTTTTCCTTTACAACCACTTTTTAAGATCTGTATCGTCAACATCTCCAGAAGTTATATGTTTCGTCAAATATTACTGTTATGAATATATAGAATCAACTTCAGAAATGCTTGTCAGTGTTGAGATGTTGTTTTCTTTCTGCAACTTGGAAGCATCTCCTGCCTATGGTCAAAAGTATAATAAAAGAGTCTCAAGCTTGAAAGGAAAACATTTGGTTTCACCCAATAGCACAGCTTGGCATCAAAGAATTTCTTAAAATTAAAGAATATATGTAGTATATCTGTTGTTATATCACAGTTTTATACCACTTTCTCAATGTTGATACATCAGACAAATCATTGTAGTAATATAAACATAAATCGAGTCATGGAGCCACTATGGCGCAGTGGTAGCGCGTTCGCCTCAGGATTGAAGGGCCCCGGATTCGATCCCTACCATAGCCATGTCGGCAGTGTCCTTAGGCAAGACACAATTAATTCCACATTGCCTCTCTCTCTTCGAGGTTAATTCCACCTGGAATGAGTCTCGAGAGCGATTAATATTAGTTGTAACAACTTGTTTCGCAATCGAGAATAAATAAATTAGTATAAACTAAACTACAGATCGAGTGCTGATGCATATTTACTATGTAAGACTGTGCACAAATGGTGCTGCTTAATATGAGGAAGAGATAGGTGTGTAACATTGAGAACAAAACGAGGAGCTTGCTTATGGTGAAGGCAAGCTAATGGAAACCTATCTTAAATCGTTAAATCCACTCAATGATCGGAGCTAATCTTAACAATAGGCGTAAACGGAACATGACAATTAAATGGTGGAAATGCACCTTCTTGAGCTAAGTAAAGATCTTAACATGATACATGCATACGATAAGACCGAGATAAACTAAAATCACAATTGATTTATATAATGTTATAGTTTATCCTCGTATTTACAGGTGGTAATGCAGATATTATTCACGTCTGGGGGAGAGACGTAGATCCGTACATGCAAGCACTACATTTCGCCTTCAGTGTAGGCGCTTTATTGTCTCCACTGGCAACCGAACCATTTCTTGCTGGAACGAAAACGATCTGTGATGAGAGAAGAATTACTTCCACAAATTCCTCTGTTTTGATATCTACAACTACTGAACAAATTAGATTCAAAGTTATGAAATCAGTTGCAAATGACACTGGTTATATTACAACAGTGCTGAACAATTCGTCGAATATAATCAACTGTGTTGAACATTTAGAGGACACACGTGTCCACTATGCATTCCTGATAGCGGCTGTATTCATGGTAACGTCAGCATTCGGATTTATTTATCTTTTCATATTGTTGAGACGAAATAAACAAGATATTGAAATATGCAAGATTGAAAATGACCCAAAAAGTACGCCTGAAAGAAGAAAGGAAATGACAACTGTTGTAAAAGTAGTTGTGTTAGTGTTGTTGGCGATGATGATAGGTGCATATTGTATTGCTGAAGACAGTTTTGCTGGATTTTTAATGACATTTTCCCTAGATTATTTGGAATGGAATAAGTCGTTAGGGTCGTTTGCTACAGCTGTGTTTTGGTTTTCGTTTGGAGTTGGGCGTTTCGCTGGAATCTTCATTGTTGCTTGCTGCAAGAACTCGACATTGCTGACGTCCTATTTACTTATGCTAGGTTTTAGTTATTTAGGGTTCTTAGTTACAACACTTTTCAGATATAATCCGTTAATTTGGGTTTTCACTGCCATACTTGGTTTTTCTATGTCCGTGATATTTCCTGCAATTTTTAGTTGGACATCTGAGCACATTATTCATGTTTCTGGTAAAATTTCTGCACTTTTTCTTACTTCCTCTTGCGCAGCAGGAATGGCATTTCCACTGTTGATTGGTAATTTGATGGAGTATTATCATCCAATGTGGTACGTTTATATTCTTGTCATCATGACTTTCTCGTGTATTTTTTTGTACTTCTTCGTCAGAATCATTGACATATGCTGTTTAAAGAAACGTACTCAAAACAATGATGCAAATGACAAAGATGCCACGGAGGAAACAGAAATGACACTGATGCGGCATTAATTATTAGCAAATTATTGTATCACTATTCAGATATTTCAGGGTCATTGGGCAGCACCATAAGTCGTCATTTATGAGTAAAATTTGAGTTTGTGAAACATTGCTGTGAGTTCTCGTCTTCAGAATTTCTAAGTGAAAGACTAATGTTCTGTGAAGGATTACTTTCCAGAGCTTGAAATAAAATTTAACAAATCGATTTTGTAGCAAATAAATATTGAACTGATGAAGTTTTGTTTATGTAAACGAATTGATCTAATTTTTTTTGTTTTAGCTATCCTGAGCACGAAGTCCTCAACGTTGAGCTCTAATGATCGCCAGATGTCCGTCGTATGTTTGTTGTCTGTCTGTCTGTCCACACTTACCTTGCGTGCACTCTAGATGCCACGTCATCGTGAAAATTGTTCAACATGTTTGTCTTGACTATCTTAAGGCCCAGTTCGAAACTGGGTCACGTTGGATTAAAAACTAGTTGACCAGGTCAAATTAAAGAGAAACAAGCCATTTTTATACTCAATTATCCTAAAATCAGTTGTCAGAATATATGTTTTGATGAACTCTAGGTGAGGTTCGCAACTTGGTCACGTGATGTCCAAAACTAGACCTCTTAAATCATAGAAAAACCTTATGAACACTCTAAAAGCCACTTCTTATACCAAATTATCTTGAAAATTAGGACACTAGTTCAAATCATACAAATGTCTCTATATGTCGCGTATTGAAAGCCAGTCATCTTGTTGAACTGTAGGTCACGGTCGATACAGGATAACATGTGGTCAGTATTAGGTTACCAGGTACGTTGATCTTGACCACTTCACCTACTTATTTGTTTTTGAAGCTACAGTAATGAAATTTGGTCAATGTGAACAGTTTTGCAAGAATATTTCAAATCTGTCCTCGGCTGACTTTGATCATGACCTTTTGGCCTACTTTCTGGTTTCTTATGTTTTTTAGTACTCATGTGACCGATATTGGCCCAGCATGGCCCTCTTGTTAAACAATATAGTCCTAACGTATTACGCCACAGTTGCCGGTGATACAAATTCTTCGAAGAACGTTATCATAGTATCTGTTTTAGTCCTCCATACCCCTTTCTTGTTGATTGAATTCGTATAGCAATTATTAATTATCACTACCGTAAAGTTAGATACATGAACATGTTTTTGGTAGAGAATTAGTATTCAATGATAATTAAAGTAGGTATGCATATAAACAAAGTCGATATATATGACTTGATACTTAGTAATAACTTATAAAGCATGCACATTAAATGAGAGAAGGAGTAATGAACTTTTCTTGAACCCAAAGGTAATAAAGACACATATTACACCACCATTATGATTACCGCCTAATTTTACCATCAAGTTAACGAGCATATAATCTCTGTACATCGTATTACTAACGTCTGCCTATATAGTTCAAGGATGCAACGAGTTAATAATACATACAAAACAGATGCTTTATTGCAATAAACTCGAACAATATTTTCAGATTGCAAAATACGCACGTAATGCAAATTTTAAATTACAACTATTCTAATTAATCAACAATTAAAAGATAGAACTGATTACAAGACAGAGCTTCTATACATTATCTTTAAATTTGAACTGTCCGTATATCCCTCGTATCAAGTGTCTCATGATGGAAACTTTTTCTTGCATACCGTCTTGCACTTTAAAGTAGATTTCTAAATGCAAACTTATCAAAATGATGAATTATCATGAAAAACAAACGATTTTCGAAGATATGTTTGGGAAATTGACGTCACAATGTTTATAACGTTACGTCATAAGTGATTCACGAGAGTCGTCTGGCATAGGAGGGGTGCCAGACCGGTTTTTCCGGCATGGGCAAAATCACCGGAAATGCCGATCCGATATGCAAGAAAATTATAACCGTATTGCAGGATAGGGATCCATCAGTCCTATCAACCGTCCGAAACATTTCGTGTATGCCTCATAACTCTTAAACCCCATGGAAAGACTTTCGTGAAACTTTGTTCAAATGTTTATTTCATCAGGATGGTGTGCAACCCTTATTATCCTTACCGTTCCGGCTCAAGGTCAATTCACACAGAGGAGTCATTGGTTTTTCGTGTCAACTCCTTAACTTCTAAAACCTTTGGAGGATTTTTACGTAGGTCACTCTAAGGGATCAAAGGTCATCCTCTCGGCTGGGGTTATTACTGTCTTTCAGACTGCCTTGTTCTTATAAACTTATCTTATGGAGGAAAAGAACTTAAGTATTCCTTTGAGCTCAGCGAAGGACTAGAAACTACGCTCTGTGTTTTTAATTATAGGTCAAAGACAATATCAAATAGAGTTGATATACTAAGTGTATAACATAGTACGGATGTGTACTTATATAATACAGCTATCTTAACAGTGGCGTTTCTAAGAACATTGACATGAAGTAATTATCCAATGAGAACTACGAAGGGAAGTGCGTAACTCCAGTGTTGATCTTTGAATAATTCAGGATCTTTAAACAGAGCCAATGATATACATAGTTTAAACATTTATAGACGAATTGTATGTACAGTAAAATCTGTATATAACGAACTATTTGGGACCATTTAAATGTGTTCCTTATATCCGGAGTATCTTAAATCCATATTGCTTTTTCATATGAAATAAAGAAGTAAATGATTTGGCCCCATACAAAGTGTTCATTATATCATGATTTTCAGTTTATCCGGAGTCGTTATATACGGAGTTTACTGTACTTTTACTGATTTTGGGTTTAATGTAGGCAGCATAGTCCGCAACATTATGAACAGGGACTTTGGTAAAACGCCTAACAAACATTTTCAATTTGATGGTCTTAACTATAATTACTGATATTTACAATATAGTAGTTTTAACGTATGAATAATTTGAGATTTATGTAAGTACTGCAAATGCTAAAAGTAACACCACTACTGTAGAATTTGCTAACATCAGTGATTAAGTTGTTAATGCGATATATTTTCGAAAAAAAGAGAAAGGGTACGAATCCCAAATCATAAAATAAAAAGGGTGTTTTCAAGTAAGTAACCGAGTGCAATACGTACGTGTCTACCAATAATGAAATATGATTGCTGATTCTCTCAAAAAGTTTTGATTTAACGATTAGTATAACATAAAAAACTTACTTATTATTGCACTGTACTGTGTTCACCCCAGGTGTTAAGATACATTAAAATTAGCTAATGTCTGCAAAACTTAAGAACGTCAATTTTCAATATTTTGATTTCTAATCGACTTCTGTTTTATGTGTTGCTACCATTATCACTTGAACGTGGATCTGAGTAGATGGGCAGGTTTAACTGGATCCAATATTCAAAGCCAAGCCGTTGATTTTTCGCATAGCACGGCAAAATTTGAAACTGTGGTATTTTCCATTGATTAATAACGATTTTGTGAACCTTTGATATCTAAGCTCATAGCATAAAACTGTCTGTAGGAAATTGTGCTAATCATCATGAAAATAACAATGCGTTTTTATGTTATACATAATAATTAGACACCTAGCTGATAATCGATGCAATCTACCTCAGATTAAAACATTATCGTCTGCAACATACTGTTGCATATTTAACGCTTGTATATATCATTTATCATTACAGTGTTCCTCTCTGGGAATATCTTACACCTACTATTCACTGTGAAGCTTGTTCTACTACTTTAGATATTGCTTAGCAATATCGTTGCAGTCGCAGTCAGAGGTTACAAAAAATCTGTATTTTTATTCAAATGGCTTCTTTATCTTTCAATTTGGATAAGTTCCTAGGTCGTAAATGAGGTTCAATTATTGAATAGGAAACAGTCCATATACCAGCACACTGGTCATGATCTTCATTGGCCGCCAACAGGTTGAAGGTTTAGGGTTTTATATTCTAGCACTAAAGGAGGCGTATGCAGTCTATATTTATCCTTTTGTAGGATAAAGTTAATCCAAAGGAAATCTATTTATATTACTATGTCAAAATGTCTTTAATAGAACGAATATTATGAAAATATTTCACTAATTCATAAGTTAGCATAAACTAAAGAGTACGTTTGTATTTATCACCTTATTGAGCATTTTAATATCAATTAACGTGTTATTACAATGTTTTAAGTCCCATGATCGGACATAAGTGAGCATTTACTGATAAAACAGCATTCTATTTACTCTGAAATTCCATTTGTACTTGTGTAGTCATTTCTTTCTTCACAGTAAAAAGTACTTTCTTAAATGTTCTGTTTGTTTTTCAATATGATTGAAAACATAATGCCTTGTATTTAAGAAATATACTATTAATTAGATGTAAAACGCAATATTTATAATGTTTAAAAGTAATCACCAATCTGACCAACCAGAGACGGAGCTGAACGGGGTTGGAAGCTTATACTTGTTATCCGACACTTTATTAAGATAACTTGTTCAAAAGACGATTTTGTTGTGTATGCGTGGACTTCAAGGAGGGCTAATATTTTCAGTAATAGACATCTTTAGTGACATGGACATTGGCTAGAATATTGGTATTTGATCACTTCGTTAAATTTTATCGTAAAAAACCTTACAGGTATGAATACTGTTAAGTACCGGGTGTTCCCCCTTCTTTCTAATTATTGTTTGTATACAGACTGATCCTCAAATAAGGATAGTCTTTCAAGATGTGAAATAGTGCAAATTATGATAAAAATATCTGTATAAAAGTGATTTTATAATGAAATAATAGAAACTAGATTTGCAGGTCTCTCAACAGAAGCAAAACAAGGTAAGTCGATATATTACTCGTTTTTGCATATGATACAAATGCAGATAATTTGTTACTCGTTATTGTATTTCTATATTACGTTATAAATTTTGATTACACGTTTTAATATTGATATACATAATCTCTTGTGTTCGATAAATCTATTTCGCGATGTCTATTGTAAGTGTTTTTATAGTTATCAAATATTTTGATATTCTTTCTGCATTTTTTATTCACATACTTTGTTTATTGCTCAAATAAGAATATCAAATCAATATAGAATAACAATTATTATAATGCATTTTACAACAAGAATGTCGAACACAATAGGAATAAGGACACATTCTAAAACAGTGATGGCATTTTAAAAACATGTATGAATGACAAAACAATGAATACCTATTACAACAATACAAAATTGACAATTCTTACTATTTTTACCATGTGAATACGAGGGGTGTTCAAAGGCCAACATCTCGCTTTTAACCACGATTTGCACGAAACAGGTACATGTATCGCATAGAGGGTTGTGTAAGCTCTCCATTGATAAAATACATGTTTAAATCCGTTCAGTGTAGTTTCACAATAGCTCGATTAACACGGTCTACTCGTGTACACTAAAGCTAAAATGGTTGGGAAAAGGTCTCCATTCACTGACCAAATACGGTCCTATACCAAGAACCGCTGTATTCTTGGTATACAGGCTAAAAACATATTTAATGAAATATGTCGCATTTATGGGAACAATGAACTTTCTTTTTCATCTGTCACACGATGGTGTAAGAAATTTAAAAGTGGTGTAGATTCAGTAAAAGATGCGCCTCATGCACGCCGTCCGAAAACTGCAACCTTGCCAAAAATAGTAAAAAAAGTAAAGGATATGATTGCTACCGATGCAAGATTTACAACTAGGCATGTAGCTAAATACGTTGGTATCTCAGTAGGAGCTGCTCATACAATTCCCAGACGTGATTTGTAAATGAGAAGGATAAGTGCCAGATGGATACCCAATCTCCTTTAAAAGAGCAAAAGATTGCTCGGGTAAGAATCGCCAAACAATTGTTGAAACAGTTCCCTAAATACAACAATCGATCTTTCGCAAATATCATCACTGACGATGAGACGTGAGTTCACTTGATGAGCCCAAGCAAAATATGGGCAACCAACGGATGCATAGCAAAACGTACCATGAATGTCGAAAAGGTAATGCATGTAATTTTCTTTACAAATCAAGGTCCTGCTATTCAAATTGCCGCCCGAAAGGGTAAATCTGCCAATGCCTAGTTTTACAAAGGCAAGGTCCTTCATAAATTAAAGAAATATTTCGCAAATCGGAGACCAGCAACTGGTATCCGTGGTGTCAGGTTGTTGCATGACAATGCTTCGTCACACAAAGCGGCAATTGTACGCGAATATCTGAAACAGGAAAAGGTTGTCGAGCTTCCTCATCCTCCTCATTCGCCAGAATTTGGTCCTTGTGACTTTTTCCTATTTCCGAAGCTCAAAAAACACCTTGATGGAAGAAATATCAAACGCGCAAAAATTTCAGTTCGGCGATTTTCCAGTGTCTGAACAATATTACTCGGAAACATGAAAACGCCTTTAAAATTGGATTTAAAGACTGAAACTTTGTATATCACATGGTGGTGAGTATTTTGAAGGACTGAGATAATTATTTTTGGCATTGTTTGTTAAGTACTTCTGAAGATTGACCCAGTTGCATTCATATTTTAACACCCCTCGTAACAAAACAAACCTTTTCATAATAATTAGAAAATTAGATAAAGTAATAGAATTATAATTTACCAACGTTTCGCATGTCACAGAAAACGAATATTTGATACGATTACTGTAAGCGGGTGAATTTTAATATTTTTGCATGAGAAGTGTGTTTAGAGTATGAGAAAAAGATTTCACAACCTACCGAAAATGTTAGTAGCTCGTTGTTGAAAGATATGAGGAGTATTTTTTATTTTATAAGTCATACTAGCTGATAAGTACAGACAAGTGTACATGAAAATAATGCGAATCTTGATGAATTCAGGGATTCCAAATTTAAGAATCATGTTCCAATATAAAAATGATGGTCGTCAGAGTTACCGTCCGTTGAGATGAATAAACTTGAGGATAAAACATTTCTTTCGAACGAAAACTTGATAAAACCGTTCATTTTCACCCAATCTCAATTGAAAATTAAAAAAGTGAAACTTAATTGATAGAAATTGTCTTCTTTTTATCTTTTATCTTGTTCAGAATTTAAAAAACAACAACAGAGCTATGTACCGCTTATACTGCAGAGCAAATAACTGTGAGGTTTATAGCTGATGGAACCGCATGTACTTATCACATAGCATGCTTTGCAAAATAAATGTACGCCTGTTTTAAAGAATTGAAAAATTGAACGTTTTTTTCTTCTTGGAAAGTGATGTTAATATTTTCACAATAGCTATCAATACATGGATAAATATCTAATTACAAGTAAATGTCAATTTGCTTGTAGTCCAATGCTTTCATTTCCATTTGCTGTGACGAATGTATTCTTATCATTTGCAAACTTTGTTTGCTCCTATCAATCTTCGGTCACTGGCCTTCAACACTTACGGTATTTTTATTTCCTTTCGAAGTAAATGATAGATTATAAATTTCCGTTATGATGTAATATTCCGAACAAATTACAAAATGTTGTTACCGGAAACCGTTAACAATACGTGTAGGAAATGAAGTAGATCAATTTGGTCGAAATTCCAATGCAAGAATACTGCAAAGCATTTCAATACGGCACTGAGATTACGCCCAGATAAAATGCAATTTCTTCTGTCTTATATATACGTGAAGATAAAAAACCCAGTTTTCCTCTAACTACCAATGCTTAAAACGTTAGTGTGAGAAAACATCACAATATTACGACTTCAGAGCGGCTTTTGCATTTGTCCAAGTAGTCCACAGTTCTTCGGAGGTTGAGGACACGTCATATATCTCTTATTATAAAATATAACCCATTTTTGACCACTTCTTTACTCCACCGTGGCGACAGCATTTTTGCAAACCTGTTAATTTCTGCGTAATAAAGAAAACCATAGTTTTACAGTTTAATAGTTTGAAATGTAATCATAATTGAGCCGACATAATGATCATTTGTGATCACTAGTAGTACATGTATGGATCCAAATCAGCCTGTGCATCCACTTACAGTCTGATCAGGACGGGATGCACAGGCTCATCAGCATGTTGAAGAGGACGTAAGCAAACAATATGGATCGTGGTAAGACTGCGCGGATGCACAGGCTGATCTGATTCCATGCTCGTTGCAGAGACAGGATGTTGGTGTTCTCAACGGTATCACCTGAATCCTTTTTTAGCAAAAAGTAAAGTATTTTACGACAAAGTTTTGTAACTGATTCCTAACAATGTCCCATGATTTTATTTAATATGTTTCGTAAACAACTGATGGCATTATTTTTTTACATTTTAAATTAGTCACTGTCTTGTGGTACTGCCACACCACAAAAATAGAAGTGGGTGTGTACATGTATGTAAGTCTATTGTCTCATAATGATAGAAAAAGGGAGAAAGTTACGACTGACTTATTTATGAATAAATACACCTGAAAACATATTCCATCTGTGACTTAAGTAATTCCAGCACCAGAACTTAAGTTTGGTAAAATCTTAGTTCAGACTTGTTGACTGGCCATCAAAACCGCTCTAGAGTCAGCTGACTGAAACGACGAATCTTCGCTTGTGTACAGTGTTACATCAAAGTATGGCACTCCATTAATCAAAGAATTTCTTAACGTAGGGACAGATGAGAATCGTGAAAATGTAAGTGCCGTAAATTATTTGAGAGGTGACAAGTAAATTGGCGTAATAATGACCTCATACGAGTTGTTTTTTAACAAATGGAAAAAATGTGTGAAACTACTGATCACGAAGGATATTCTGTTACTTATATACAAATATGTACTTCAATTAATGACTCATTAATCATAAAAAAGGCGAAGGCGTGGTTTGAAGGGCATTATTATTCTACTCTGCTTAACAAAATAGAGCACGTGGGCGGATATTTCAATTATTGTTGGAGTAGAATGCACGCCACCTGAATATTTCCATCTGAACTTTGTCACATTGATACATTACTCCAATAACAAAGCAGCATGACTTTTGAAGTGTTGGATGGAACGTAATAAAATTGCAGACATGACTTTACTACATCGATTATGCATATATTGTACAGACCAAATGCCGACGGATTGAAAATAAATAAAACCATATGGGAAGTCCTTGCCAAGTAGAATTACATCAGTTAATTATGAGTTGTGATCAAAGCCAGTTCAAAGATCCATGTGAAGCAATGCAGGTAGGAGTGTGACTATTGGATAAATAAACTGTTTGACGTTTCTGGTTTGATTTTACTTGATTTGACTGAACAATTCTGTTTCATGGGCACACTAATACCCCTTCGTCGATTTAAATATTGTGTGGCTATTGTGTTTTCCAGGAATTCATTGTCTGCAGGAAACAAAATCAGATGTTAAACAAGTACGATATAACCATATATTCATTTTATATAAAGTTCCATCCGGAGTCATTGCAAATGTCTTTATCCAAAATTAATGAGATGGAAGAGATTATTTATAACCGCATCGGAATCAAATATTTTGTCAATGTTTTTCTTGTAAGAAACGAAAACTTTCGTACAGCAGTATGTCGTCTTTATGAAAAGTAATGGATTTCAAAAAGTAAAAATTATTCTCTGAAACCGTTTGTACATGTAGCACTTGAAACATAAAACAGAGTTAGCAAAAGTTAAGTTGAATGTTGGCATAGATATAATTTCCTGAAATAAGGATGAAGATCAAAATAATCATACAGTTTGACAAATAACGCAGATCTGTGAAATATTTTGTAATTACTCTGAGGGCACGTAACAAGATTGTTCAGAATCAGTGTAACCTACAGTCCTTATTTCATGGGTTCAGATGAACAAATACTGCAACAATGCGCAGCAAATTTATTCAGAGAAATATTTTTCTCTTACATAAAATATAGCATTAAAGTTTTAACAAGTATGTCTGAATATGTACGTTCAATAAACCACCGAATAGTTCACCACAACCTTGACTGCGATGTTTTTTCTCTCTTTTTAGGATTCTTATTCGTAGACTATGTAAATGTATTGTTCAAAAACAAGCAAGAAGAAAATTCACATGAAGGTATCCGTTAAACAGTACTTCAAACTCCTCCCGATATAATGTCAATAGATAATTGGCAAACTTTTCTGCAGGATGTCCGAAAGAGTAGACTAATTTATGACTGTCAGAGGATGGGGGAATATTAACTAGCTATACTTTGGACCAAAATGTCAAACCACAAAGAAATTGAACATATTAATATCTCAATGTTAATTCTCTTCTCTCGTTTTTACTTTTGTCGAACCGCCTCTTGAATTTTTTTTATTTATGTAACACTTATAAAGCATAGTGATAAAAACGTACAGGATAAGGCATGTAGTTGCCATGGCAACAAGAACATACACAAACCACATAGGATTGTAATGTTCCATTAAGTGACCTATCAAAAGAGGAAAAAACAGTCCAACTAGAACGGCCGATGTAAGAAAAAGAGCAGAAATTTTACCGGAAATGTAAATAACATGCTCAGACGTCCAGCTGAAAAAGGCGGGATGAATCACTGACATTGCAAATCCCATAATAAAAATAAAAATCCAGATTAATGGATAATATTTGAATAGACATACTACAAGAAACCCAACCTGACTCAAAGTTAACATCAGCAAAAATGACATGAGTAAAGTAGAGTTTGTGCAACAAGACACAAGAAATATTCCGGCAAAACGCCCGACAGCAAAAGAAAACCAAAACATGGCTGTTGCAAACGATCCTTTTGATTTATCCCATTTTAAGTAATCAAGCGAAAAGGTCATGAAAAAAGCAGTGAAGTTGTCTAACACTATAGCATATGCAGCCAGTAATGATGCCAAAAGTATTATAAAAAACACTTTGACATAGGTTGACAATAGGTTATGTTTTTCTTCGTTCCTTCTACAACGAGAGCCGTTGTCATTGTCTGAGACTTCTCTTATAAAAGCTTCTTTATTTACTTTTATTTTTATATATAAATATATATAGCCAACCGCAGATGTCAGTAACAATATAGCAGCAATTAAAAATGCATAAAACACTTCAGTTTCTTCCTCCTGTTCACTGCATGTTGATGTATGCGTTGACCTATTCACACTCTGTGTTATATTTATGACATCATTGGAATCGTTGTCTGAAGGAGAAGGTACGAGTTCGCTTGAAAATGTCAAATTGTTTTCACACATCACAGTCTTGCCAGCTAGGAACGGTTCAGTAGCCATAGGTGACAACAAGCTGCCAACACTTAGGACAAAAAAGAGAGCTTGAATATACGGGTCTACTTCCTTGCCCCACACGTGAATGATATCAGCATTTCCACCTGTGGATATCAGAAAAAAAAATTAGTAAACAATGTGTCTTGTCTAGAGAAATATTTCGTCTTAATCATATTCGGCTGTATTACGTTTGCCAGGCTGTTGGCAACTTCACTAGGGGAGAAATTCCACTGTCGGCCAAGACTATAAACAATCTAAACAACAGAACGTCGGCCAGGACTTTGAACAAGGGCCTAATTCTGTTAATTATTCATTTGATTTAAACTTTTGCAAATTTATGTTATCATTCTGCATATACATTATTCTCATTATCATTTTATTCGTTCATCACAGTACTCAACTTTACTCTTTTGGTATTATTTCAAATATTGAGTTTCCGCTAAGCTCCGGTTATAATTACTTAGCGCAATTTTTATTGCAACTTTTTTAATTCATTTGTCTACTTAACAATTTGTTATTTTTACTAATCAAATTCAACGATACTACATTGACTATTGATATCACTGTGTTTGAACACTTCCAATACTTCACGTTGGATTTTTGCCATATAGCCTTAGAATTAAGCTGTAATAAAGCTCAGTCAGTGTTGTTCATACTCATATTATAGTCTTTAAATTGCGTCATCGTTCTAACAGGATCGCACTCAAAGTTCTGCAAATGACCTCATTTTGACAAATCAGGGGCCACTTTTAGAGCATTTCTCGTCAAATATGATCCACTATTGATTTGTTTAGGACCATTAATAAGGGCTGCAAAAGAAAATGTTTTGGCACCTAGAGTTCATATAAGATGATTCTTGACGGACCACGGTATTTTATCACATTTTTTCTCTAGTGAGATAAACGGTTACAGCTGGTAAAATACGTACAAGTTTCGAGACCACCGAAGAAGACCCAGCTCAATAATTTTATGACAATCATCCATGAGAAGGTCGAACAGTACGGTGTAAGCAGCGTAGTGATACCAGACCCGAATGAAAAAACTGTCAACAGCAAAACTTTGTTCAGTTTATCGTAAAGTAGTCCACCTAGTATGGAGCCGCATAGATACCTTGGTTAGAAAAAGACAAAACTAAAAAGTGCTGGAGATTTACTATATAAAATGCTAATAGTGGTTAAGATTTGTAATTACGTAAGACCTTTATTCTGTCGAGTTTCTGATACGGATGTATCCTGTAATTTTGAAGCTCTTTCATCTGTTCAAAATGGTGCCCATCAGGATCAGACTGCACAGATGTGCAATTCTCCTGCTTGATATGTTATCAGTTAGCTAAAGAAGTTATGGTGCGCATAGATCCAACTGATAGAAGTAGTGATATATTAGTACATCAATAATCACAGTTCATAATATTTAAGGTGAACAGAGATACAAATTGTAAATGTTTCCTTCAAAAAAGAAATCGTAACTGCTATAATAACGTTATTAGGTATGGCTGTAAATTAAACAATAGTTCGTACCCGAATGATCCTACTGTTAACAACCAGGAAGACTTTGAAACATCTTCCTTTATAATCTGTCGCAGGTCAGGAAAAGTAGGACCGACCATTCCCTCTGTCCAACCCTATTTGTAGAACATTCGAATAAACTTGTGTTTCAGCCACATTAACGATTATAAATGTATATGTACATATAATTCCACAATCTATAGTATACGCTTTACAATGTATATAATGTGTTATAGGCGAAAATATTCAAAACTAACTTTCAAGTAATTCTACAGTATTCCAAATCAAAATAATACAGTTATACTAAGTACAATAAAAAAAAACTCTCACGTGACTAAAATGTGGCATATGTGGCAATGTAGTAATTATATTTTGAGGTTATGGCTTAACCATGAAAACACCTCCTCATATGACATATTAACTTTAGTTCTTCTTAATAAGGTAAACGTACTTTGTTTCCATTGAACTAATGCACAATTACTTTAGGAAAAGGATATTACCAAACTGAAAAACGACCAGCACAAAACTACAGTGTAAATGATCTTTTGTCGATATGAATGGTCAGTTTTAATCAGCAGCAAAACACGACAGATAGTAAGCTTTTTCGGCTTCTCAGGAGAGATATTTTCTTTTTCATTCACATCATTCTACAATGAAATTGATAAATGATACCTCAGCCTCTGGCAGTTATATTTGTCTTCTAACATAACTAACATATCCTAAACATACCTTATTGAGGCTTATAAAACTCATGATACCACTTGATATCCTTGTGAGAAAAGAACCTGAGTGAACTAGGTGGACAACTCACAGAGAACGACTATTGCCTCGATTATAATGCCAGTACAATTTGATGCAAGTAGTCAAACAAATCTATGATGGGGTTACCAGAAAAATACATATGTGTTGACTAAGATTCTACGGGTTTATTCCGTCTGATATGGCTAAATTGAATAATTATATCTTCATATACACTTGCCCTCTGTAAGTAGTCACCCGTTCAAGGAGTCCGGTACCCTAAACAGCATAATTATACTGATATGTTCCAACCTGGATTTTGAGTACACTTCTATAATTATAATAATAATACCTTTTCATAATTTTCATTTTTTTCCAGATCTACCTCGCTTGTCAGCAGCTTCCCAATGGTCCCATCATTCATGATGGTTGATTCTTCAATGTCCACTTGTTCAATCGTCATGTTCTTTCCTTGAATATTAAAATTTTTAACATAATTACGCAATTTTCTATATTAATTGCGTTCATTTTCTTGAACATTTTTAAATGATCTAACATTCCATACAGTATTATTCTCCTAATCATAATTCTATGTTCATGAAACTTTGACTTAAACTTAAGTAATCCACACCCGTTAAGCATCACTCGACAGTTTTTACAGATCTCTTCTGTCTGTGAAGATTTACTGTCCTGTCACGTTTAAAGTAAAAAAAGGTACGTACGGAAGCGTGCAATGGTCGCTAGTTACTGTTTATGTCAATTAAATATATGTGTGGTAATATGTTGACTTCGCCTGATAATATTTAGCAGTTGCGCATTATGCCATGAAAAAAACTGTTTAAAATCAGAGAGTTTCGTTTTCGTAACACATTAGACAAAAAGTAAAAAAACGATACAATATTATATCTTGCTAAAACAATTACTAAAGAGACTTTTTCCCGAATCCGACAAATAGTGTTTGGTAAGTCAGGTTCATACCTGACATATACTTGCTGTTTTCTTGCGCAAAGCGTAACACGAGCATCATTCTTTACAATACAACTCTGAGGGCCAGTATGGTCCTATATCGCTCACCTGAATACTATTCCTCCAACAGAAAAGAAACAAAAGTAAAAAAAATATTGGTCAACCGATAACAATTTTTAAAATGCTTACAAAACCGTACACACAGTCTAAGCGTAGGTCAAAATCAATGTACCAACTTTTGACCCGATGTTTCGCAGTTTCTGTCTTGACTAAAGTTAATCAAGACGAACATTCTGACTTTTTAGCTCACTTGAGCTGTAGGCTCAGGGTGAGCTATTAGGATCGATGAATGTCCGTCGTCCGTCGTCCGTCCACACTTAGTTCGTTAACACTCTAGTGGTCACATTTTTGCCTCAATTGTCACGAAACTTGGTCAGGATGTTTGTCCCAGTAATTACTCGGACGAGATCGAATATGGGTCATCTTGGATGAAAAACTAGGTCACATGACCCAAAAATAGAAAAATCTTGTTAAGGCTCTAGAGGCTACTGTTTCAGTCCAAATATCCTGGCAATTTGTCAGAAAGGTTGCTTGGTTGATTTCTAGCTCAAGATTTAATATGGGTTACCTGGGATCAAAAACTAGGTCACAAAGCCCAAATATGGAAAAACCTTGTTAACCCTCTAGAGGTAACATTTTCAGCCCAAATATCATGGAAATTTGTCAAAAAGGTTGTTCGATGATTTCTAGCTCAAGTTCAAATATGGGTCATCTAGGGTCAAAAACTAGGTCACACAGCCCAAATATGGAAAAACCTTGTTAACACTCTAGAGGTAACATTTTCAGCCCAAATATCATGGCCCAAATATCAAGTTCGAATATGGGTCATCTGGGGTCAAAAACTAGGTCACAGAGCCCAAATTTGGAAAAACCTTGTTAACACTCTAGAGTTACATTTTCAGCCCAAATATCCTGGAAATTTGTCAGAAAGGTGTTTCTGTGATTTCTAGCTCAAGTTTGAATATGGGTTATCGGGGTCAAAAACTAGGTCACACAGCCCAAATATGGAAAAACCTTGTTAACACTCTAGAGGTAACATTTTCAGCCCAAATATCATGGAAATATGTCGGAAAGGTTGTTTTGATGATTTCTAGCTCAAGTTCGAATATGGGTCATCTGGGGTCAAAAACTAGGTCACAGAGCCCAAATTTGGAAAAACCTTGTTAACACTCTAGAGGTTAATTTTCAGCCCAAATATCCTGGAAAATTGTCAAAAAGGTTGTTTTGATGATTTCTAGCTCAAGTTCGAATATGGGTCATCTGGGGTCAAAAACTAGGTCACAGAGCCCAAATATGGAAAAGCATTGTTAATACTCTAGAGGTAACATTTTCAGCCCAAATATCATGGAAATATGTCAGAAAGGTTGTTTAGATGATTTCTAGCACAAGTTCGAATATGGGTCATCTGGGGTCAAAAACTAGGTCACAGAGCCCAAATATGGAAAAACATTGTTAATATTCTAGAGGTAACATTTTCAGTCCAAATATCCTGGAAATTTGTCAGAAAGGTTGTTTCTGTGATTTCTAGCTCAAGTTCGAATATGGGTCATCTGGGGTCAAAAACTAGGTCACAGAGCCCATATTTAAAACAGTTGTACTCGGATGAGCAATAAAGGGCCATCATGGCCCTCTTGTTTCAATATGACTGACGTCTGTGTGTCAAATGTGTCTTCTAGATTGTTTAATGCTATTATCCGACGTCTTACTTTTTGATCCCACGAGACTCAGTTTCAAACTTAACCTAGAGCACATCAAAACAAACATTCTGACTAACTTTAAAGATGGTCACAATTGGAATTCTAGAATGTTGATGTCTATGATTTCACCTTGTAACTAAATTTCAAACTTTATCTAGCATTTATCAAGTCATTCATTCCAGTCGATTTCCAGAATGAGTGAATACAAAATTGGCTTCTGGAATGATCACAAGGTTATTATTTGACCTGGAGAGCTTGGTTTTGATCACACATTATGCAGTTTCAATCTTGACCTACATTTCTGCATCTGATCTAGAATTTTACCCTACGCGCCCTGGTTTCAATCTTAGCCGGGGTTAAATAAAAAGAAAGTCCCTGACAAATTTTCATGATGACTGGACTTTAAATGTGGTTTCTAGAGTGTTCAGACAGTAAGCGTGGACAGAAAGACAGACAGACAGACAGACGACGGACATCATGCGATCACAATAGCTTTGACCACTTAGTGCTAGGGTGAGCTAAACAGAAAACACTTTCATCAGTCCTCTATTCTGCTTCCACTGAAGTTGGAGCTAGATATTAAATCATCTTCAGTCATAAAACCTTTCTTACACAAGTAAGATAAATCTTTCATGCACAAACTACACCGTTCAAAATGATCTTACTCGCTGACTCTTTAGAAACGAATGCTACAATGATCATGCATTTATTTCTACCATTATCTCGCATTTTCTACGTAAGCTCTAGGCCCTGTGGTTTCAGAGAAGAAGATTTTCCTATATAAGCCTATGTAAAACGAAGTGACCCCCGTGCGGGGTCAATTTTGATCAAGGGGTCATAATTTGAACAATCTCGGTAGAGGTTCACTAGCCAATGCTACATGCCAAATATCTAAGCTCTAGGCCCTGTGGTTTCAGAGAAGAAGTTTTTTTAAGTTTTTCCTTTTAAAGCCTATGTAAAACTAAGTGACTCCCCCATCCCGTGTGGGGTCAATTTTAACCTGGGGGTCATAATTTGAACAATCTTGGTAGAGGTCTACTAGCCAATGCTACATGCCAAATATCTAAGCTCTAGGCCCTGTGGTTTTAGAGATGGAAGATTTTTAAAGTTTTTCCTATATAAGCCTATGTAAAACTAAGTGACCCCCCGTGAGGGGTCAATTTTCATCTAGGGGTCATAATTTGAACAATCTTGGTAGAGGTCCACTAGACAATGCTACATGCCAAATATCTAAGTTCTAGGCCCTGTGGCTTCAGCGAAGAAGATTTTAAAAGTTTTTCCTTTATAAGCCTATGTAAAACTAAGTGACCCCCGTGTGGGGTCAACTTTAACCTGGGGGTCATAATTTGAACAATCTGGGTAGAGGTCCACTAGACAATGCTACATGCCAAATATCTAAGTTCTAGGCCTAGTGGCTTCAGAGAAGAAGATTTTAAAAGTTTTTCCTATATAAGCCTATGTAAAACTAAGTGACCCCCGTGTGGGGTCAATTTTAACCTGGGGGGTCATAATTTGAACAATCTTGGTAGAGGTTCACTAGACAATGCTACATGTCAAATATCTAAGCTCTAGGCTTTGTGATTTCAGAGAAGAAGATTTTTAAAGTTTTTTCTATATAAGCCTATGTAAAACTAAGTGACACCCGTGCGGGGTCAATTTTGATCCGGGGGGTCATAACTTGAACAATCTTGGTAGAGGTCCACGAGACAATGCTACCTGCCAAATATCTAAGCTCTAGGCCTTGTGGTTTCAGAGAAGAAGATTTTAAAAGTTTTTCCTATTTGTTGCCATAGCAACCAGAGTTCTGCATGGAATGGAATTCTTTGAACAATTTTGGTAGAGCTTCATGCAAGGAATATTCCTGCATAGTTTTATCAACATTGGCCTAGTGGTTTCAGAGGAGATGTCATTTGAATCAAAATGTTGACGGACGACGTACGACTGACGACGGACAATCGTCAATCAGAAAAGCTCATCCTGGCATAGCCAGGGGAGCTAATTAATCCATCAAGTAAAAACATAAATTTAATCTATCAAATGATAAATATAATTTTATCAAAATATAAAAGAATCAGTTAATTATACGCATTGAACGCTAAATATCAATGAAGGGAAAGATAATAAATACCTTTACACAACAATGCGTAATCAAAAATTTAGAAACATCTTATCACTGAAAAACATAAAGCTACTGGCGTGTGCAATGTTTTGATGTGTGTAGTTAAAAATAAAGGTCAGCGTTATGTATGATAAGGCTCGTTCGGATGTATAGTGAATTATTGGCCATCACGTATGCAGAAGTGTAGTTGAAATTTAAGCTTACTTAAGATGTTGTCTGACTTGTGGACTAGATAAATATTTAAAGCAAAATGCCATCTAAATACTAAAGTGTTATTGAAATTATTGACATAGGCTAAAATTGATCTAAAATGACATAAATGTATCGGGTTGAAATTTGATAGATCTTTACGTAAATTAGAAATTACTGAAACATAAACGGTATAAACTTATTACGGAGACGCATAGACGCCACCATTTGCTAGTTGCTAATTATTATGTCGTTGGTCGATATAAATTTTACCTTAAACATATGTTATTGCTGATAAGATGCACATGTAAATTAAGCAGGAATATATAAACAACAAAACAATAGCAAAGGGGTCGGGCTACACATTCTTTCAACAATCGTAATTGTCTCTTTCCTACTACGATTATTACAAACGATATTTCAATGAGAGCTTTAAACAAAACTGGTGTATATAAACAACAAAACAATAGCAAAGGGGTCGGGCTACAGATTCTTTTAACAATTATAATTGTCCCTTTCCTAATACGATTATTTAAAACGATATTTCAATGAGAGCTTTAAACAAATTTTTTATACATGTACTTATATAAAGAATGGATATCTGACTAAAATGGCAAATGCACAATGACAAGTTTGTACGCATTTGTTGCTTCGATTTTGATTAATTGAACAGGCTTTTTAGGACTTGTTTCTCGGCTGAATGACAACCTTGATTTTTGGTTAGGAGGTCTCTAGGTTTCAGAAAAAAAGAGTTTGTGAATTATATCTACACGAAGTACATAATTTTCGGAACTCTAAAGTGGAATTCAAGGTCATTCTAAAATTTTGACTTGTGTATGTTTCTTTAAAAGATTTACCCGTTACGGAAAAATTAACACAGCTTTTATTTTAAATCTGCCTCGATGCCTGGATGTTCTACGAATGTATCGTACCAAGGTCTATCATGTGGTCTTATCGTGGCAAGAGAAGTAGGAATACATTGTTTTGCTAAATTCAGAAAGGTCGTAGTAAATATGTCACAATATTTGTTTACCGAACCAGTATATAAAAATTACCAGTTTGTTCATTCAATTAAGATATTTAAATAATTAAAGTTGCCATTTCTATAACTACAAATACGGCGTTTGTAAGTCTTTTCATTGTCTTTTAGATATTGAATGAATGTATATGCACCATAATGGTCACACATTTTTAAGAGTGAAGAAGACTCCCGAATTATAAACAATAACAGTATTGAAATAGCTATCGGATCTAGTAATGTGGAAGAGGTATCTGTGACTCGTGCTGGTTTACAAATAATATTTTTCATCTCGTTAAAAAGTCGTAAATCCTGTAGTTTATGGTTATTAATTCTTTTTTTATTTTTAAGTTAATCCTCATTTATATCACCTATTAATATAAATTTGTCACAATGATCGAGGGCGTTTTCTATGCATGTATTAAGTTATGCCCAAAAATCAACAGATTAGTTGGGCTGTCTATAAATCGTGCAAATCAAATACTTTCCCATTTAGTTTTTATATTATAACCCAGGAGATTTTGGTAAATTATTTTTAAATTGATGTTTTCGAACCGAAATTGTATTGTCTGAAAGTAAGCGAAGTTTGCCTCCTGAATGACAAGTGTTGTCTTTTCGATGCAAATTTGAACACTGTTCTAAATTGATTAAGCAATTGCTTACACAGTTATCAAGATGAGTTTCATTAAGACATAAGCTTGCTTAATACTTTACTGGTTGCTAGGAGGAATCACTGGCTTCTAAGGAAGCCACTGGTTGCTAAAAATGTCATTGGTTGCTGGTAAATCGCTGGTTGCTATTGGTACTCACAAGAAGCTTTTTTTATAAACACTATACACAGGCAAGGGACCAACACCTCAAGGGAGCGTGGTCAATTTTGACACCAAGGGCATGATTTGAACAAAGTTTGTAGAGATCCATTAGATGATGCTGCATAACAAATATCTAAGCTCAAGGTCTTTTGGTTTTGCAGAAGAAGATTTTTAAAGGTTTTCTTAAGTCTATGTAAAACAAGTGACCCCAAGACAGGATTAATTTTGTCCCCGGATAATAATTTGAACAAACTTAGTTACTGTAGCGGTCGACCTTACAATTACATACTAAATTTCTAAGTTCCAGGCCTAGTGGTTTCTGAGAAGAAGAGCTTTTTTAGCTGTTCTTGTATAAATCTATATGAAAATAAGTGACATAATGGGCGGGTTCAATTTTGGAGGTCATGATTTGAACAATCTTGGTAGAGTTCCACTAGGCATTGCTGCATGTCAAATATCTAAGCTTAAATAGGCCTTGAATAATACCGGTATTTAGTGTAAACAAAAACTAAAGTAAACTTATCCGGGTGAAAAAAATATGCGAGCACGATTTCAATTTCCATATTAGATTATTTTTCTTGTTCATATGCATTCTTTCCGCTATGGACCTAATTGAATATACTGTTTAACCCTAGGAACTTTAACCTTAACATGTATTTTCCTTACATGTGATTACCATATCTGTTTACCATAGTTATTATTTTTTAAGTTGGTTGATCACAATACGGATATATATGGGTTGCTGTCTATAAAGAAACTTAATACATAAATTCAGTCCATTTGAATTCCCCATGTTCCAGCGTATTATTAATATGTGTTCGATCAAAAACTGGTACCTGTATATGTTAGAAAACTTAGTTTCAACTTATGTATTATAATAAGACTTATTAATATTTATTGATTGATATTTTTACGAGACATACGTTCCGTACTTACACCTTTCCGTGTACGTAACAATATAAATGTTTTATGACATGTGCAAAGATACGAGAAGAGTTTACATTAAAACCTCCTCAAGTACTTAAAGGCGGGCGTATGGTCAAACGAATTGCCTGGGCTTTAAAGAGAAAAACTTTGTATAGCGGAATCATAATGTCAGGCGTAATATAAGGCCGGCTTTTTAATTTTAAAATCCAGTCAGTTTTGGACAGTAATGTACAAATTTAATTGTTTACGTGATGGGACTCTTTTACCAATCTAACACATAATTTAACCAAAAAAATCTGCTTTCGTATATAGATTCTATTTTCGTAAAAAAAAGATATTAAATTATTTTGTAGATTCCAGCTACTCCGGTAAAACAATGCCTAAATCTCCGCAATGTACATTTGGATACGTGAGAGGTAAGGCTGTATTAAAACTTTTTCTGTCAGGAAACGACAAGCTGGGCTACTGTGCTTTAATCATTTAGACAGGATTGCGTTTTTCATCAGAAAGGCAAAGAGATAAACCGGCACTACTGTGTAGCCGTTCTGGTTCGTAAACCCGTAATATAGGATAATAGCAACGTCCCAAGTGACTACAACCCTCGAGTTTGGCTCAGAATAATGCAAGTGCAGCCGAAGCTGTACTGGGAGTTACGGGGGTATATTTACTAAACCTCTCAGGACAAGGTCATTTAACAGGGTGGCTACAACCCCGAGGTTCGTACTTTTGGTTTATCTGACTTATTTATCTCCGGGATAAATTAACTACCCAGCTGAATCTTTTAATGCATATCAAGCCTATATATTTATTCAAACTGTTTCACAACAAATAAAATTTAGTTATTGAAATAACACATTATAAATTATTAGCCCTACTTTAATAACCTCCCCCTTAGTACTCTCAGAAAGACTCTCTGAAATAGGTGCCGCCTGTACCGATACTGACTACAGCCAGAACTAAATTCGAATTTATGTATAACAATTTATTTACCAAATAAATACTTTTTCAATATAACCAATAGCTAAAGTCTTGTTCGTAACTGGAATTTAACATGTACTTTTTACATAAACAATCAACATGGTATAAATCATTTCACGATAAAGTTAAACAATAAAGGGAGGTAACTGAAACAGACAGATACACAATAGACCTTTGTGTAAAGATCTGTCGCTAGGTGTCTCTGTGTACCGGATCCCCGCCTTAAAACCATAACTTTTTACTGATCATGATTCCTGTTAATCATGAAGACTGCACATACTATTTTACAACGGATCCTCGAAGGGATTTTTCTCGCTATTATTTTGAGGTGATGGATCGCCCTGGTTATAGTTACTAGTATAATGCAAATATGTTTTTGAACATAACCCAATAAGTTGTACAAGAAGTTGTAATATTAATATCAGTTACAAGTCATAGCAATCAACTACTGTAACAGTTTTGGAAATGAAAATATCACACATGTTTTAGGTCTTTTGAAATTTAATTATTCTGAACAATACTGACTTGTACTGTATAGACAATACTGACTTGCACTGACTAAAATACTCCCTTGTTCTGACTAAACATTACTCTCTTCGATATTCTTAACAATACTCACTTGCCCTGACTGAACGATAGTCACTTGTACTGACTGAACAATACTCACGAGTACTGGTTGAATAGTACTCACTTGTACTGGCTGAACAATAGTCACATATTTTCTGAACAATAATGATTCGTACTGACTTAACAATACTCATTTGTTCTGATTGATCAATAATCACTTGTACTGAATGAACAATACTTTCTTGTGCTGACTGAACAATTTTGACTTGGACTGACTGAAAAATACTCACCGGTACTAACTGAATAATATTCACGTGTGTATTTTTAACAAAACCGTTTTGTACTAATTAAATTATACTCCCTTTTTCTGACTGAACAATTCTCACTTGCACTGACTGAACACTACTCACTTGTTCTGGCTGAACAATTCTCATTGGCACTGACGGAACAATACTAACTTTTAGTGTCTAAACAATAATAACTTGCTGACTGAGCAATACTCTGTTGTACTGACTGAATTATTCTCACTTGTGCTGACTGAAAAAGTCATTTTTTTAACAATTCTGACTTGTACTGACTGAACAATACTGACCTGTTCTGATTGAATAATACTGACAAGTCTAAGAAATATTTTCAATTTGATGGTCTTAACTGTAATCTATAATATTAACAATTTACTGTTTTAACAATTTAACTCCTCCGTGTGTAAATTTATGTAAGCACTACAAATGCTAAAAATAACACCACTTTTGTAGATTATTGCGACCCTCAATTCAACATAAAAAATCAAGTACCTTTCGTCAAAGATAAAAAATTATTTGTACGTTAGGACAACCAACATAAAAATACTGCATGATGGATGTTTTTGCAAAATGATTGTATTTTATACTAAAACCTTGTTTGGTCTTATTCGTGCACGCTTGGCGTCTTTTATGCTCAAGAATGATCATCTGTAGGAAAACTAGTCACAGTCTTGAAATACTGAAGCAAGAAGATATTTACTAATTTTATTATTGTACACCGAACCGCAAAATAAACGCAACAGTTGGGGAAACACATATAATTTTGAAAATAAACAATTCAAATGATAAATAACAAGTTTATTTCATTTCATTGGTACCTTACCTAAATACTGTGTAAATTTCATTAAAATATAACAACAGATAACCCGGATTTCATAATGTCAAAGTTCATTACCCACAAGTTCAATTTTCACACATTGTCAATATCTCGTGTATCTTGTGTATCCCGACAGCCTGATTTCGCAAATTATCCGGAAGTCGTGGCATTGCAAAATACGAGTTATGTCAGCTAATATATATTTTTGGGTGTTTTTTAATTGTAAAATCGTAACTGGTCAAGAAATTATCGATTTTTTAAAAATAATTTACTTAATTTCAACGCGCACGTGCAAAACGTGCTTTTTGTATTAATGTGCCAGTCAGGTGTCACGGTACGATGATTTCAATAAATTTTAGTGGCATAGTAATATTTTACATGTATAAATAATATTCAAATACGTTTGCGTCAGTAAAATATAATTACGGCGGACATATTCAAAAAAGAAATGTGTTGCGCTTATTTTGCGGTTCGGTGTATATACCGTTGGAAAGACGTGAAAATGGATTTAAACGTAATATCAAGGAAACTATTGGAAAGGCTTTATTTAATAGGCGTATAAATTATTTTCCTCTATACTTGGGAATATCTGACAAAAGCCAGATGTTTATTAAGTTGTCAAGTTTCAATTTAGATATAGATTTATAAATTTATAATACATGTTTAGACATAAAATTGGTCCATCCAATCTGACAAACCAAAAATGGAGCTAAACGGAGTTGAAGGCTTATACATGTAATCCGATCCTTTACCTAGGCAATTTTCTTGTGTATGTGTCGGGATCTTATATACATGTTTATAAGATACGAAACAATTTCGTGTATAATCACCTGACCCTTACAGTAATTATTAAATTTCAATAGTATTGAAAAATACGTGAAAAAAAACTTGCAAAATGTATGGGTATTATAAAGAACAAGTTTCGATAGTTGCATAATTTTTATCTATATGATTTTGTTTTTGCAATTTAAAATACAATGTTTGTACTTTTACCAACATATTCATATACTGTGTAGGCTTTCTTTAATACTGCTGATATTGATGGACATGAGTCTGCACCCATTACCCATATTAATACAGTATTTGTATTTGGAATGAAATCAAAAGTACAGTTGTTGTGAACAAAAGATCCCTGGTATACGTGGAATTCAAGGAGGGCTCATATTTTCAGTAATAGACAATTCTAGCGACATGGCATTTGGCAAGAATATTGATACTTGATCACTTCGTTAAATTTTATCGTCAAAAACTAATTTTGAAAACTTTTGAAAATTTTTCTTATAGATGTAAGGATGCATACTATTAATTACTGGGTGTTCTCCCTCCTTCCTAATTACCGGGTGTTCTCCCTCCTTCCTAATTACCGGGTGTTCTCCCTCCTTCCTAATTACCGGGTGTTCTCCTTCCTTCCTAACTATTGTTTGTGTATAGACCGACCTTAAAAAGGGTAGTCTTTCGATATGTAAAAGAATGCAAATTATGATAAAAATAGCTATATTGTGATTTATTTATAGAAATAGTAGAAACTAGATTTACAGGTTTCCAAACAAACAAAACAACGTAAGTCGATATCTTACTCGTTTTTGTCTTAGATACAAAGGCAGATAATTTGTTACCCGTTATTGCTATTCTATATCTTGTTTTAGATTATCATTGCATGTCTTACCATACACTTGTTGTTTTTATGTTCAGTATCATTTTTAATAAAGATTTAGCAATTTTTATAATTGTAAATGTCTTTATTGTTATCCACTATTTTACTATTATTTTTGCAAAACTTGTAATTCATATTTAATATCAATTGTTTAAATAAGGATATCAAACCATGATGATGATTGTAAAAATTTAATGTGATGTATAGAATATTCTAACACAAGCGGATGCTTTTCCTATATAGACATATAGGGAAAAGCCTGTATTTAATTTACGATAAAATACAGCACGTTTTTCCAAGGACGACGTGCCTTAAATGACGTAACGACGTGACGTATTTAAACAAGCGCGTCCAATCGTATCTCGCGTTTTGAGGTTACAATGATGTACTACTACGCGTTAAATCAAGTTCGGGTTGTTTTCAAAGGAACTAACGTGTTAGAATCGAAATAATAAATTGTTCCCTATATTTTATCGTTGAATAAAATACAGTCAGTCATTTGGATGCGAAAAATTAAATCACTCGTGCTACGCACTCGTGATTTAATTACTACGCATCCAAATTCCTGACTATATTTTATTCAACGATAAAATACAGGGAGGCATTTATTATTTCTTAAATAATAATAATGCATTTTAAAAAACATGTGTTAATGACAAAGTTTGAAAACTACTAAGAAAAATACAATACTATATTTACTATTTGAATTACAAAATAACATAACAGAATGGAAGGCGAAGGCGTGGCTTGAAGGCATTATTGTTGTATTTTGCTTTAATAGCGTGTGTGAGCGGGATATTCAATTATTGTTGGAGTACGATGTAACGCCACTTAGAAATTTATGCCCTTACAATCATTTCTGAACTTTGTCACATTGTAACTTATCTTCAAAACAAAGTAGCGCGGCCCTTGAATTATCGGCTGGAATTTAATAAAATTCCGGACATGACTTTACTACGTTGACGATACATATATTGTATAATATATATTGTACAGACCAAGTGCCGATTGATTAAAGATATGGGAAATCCTAGCAAGGTAGCATTGGATTAAATATAAAACATCATGTGCGGCATTCTTGCAAAGTAACATTGGATTAAATATAAATAAAACTCGTATGGAACATCTTTCTAAGATAGCATTGGGTTAAATGTAAAAAAACATCATATTAGACGTGCGTGTAAGATAGCATTGGATTAAGTATGAATGAAACATCATATGTGGATTTCTTGCAAGAAAGCAGTGGATTAAATATAAATAAAACATCATATTGGGCGTCCTTGCGAGGAAGGATTGGATTGAATATAATAAAAACTTCATATGGGGCGTGCGTGTAAGATAGCATTGGATTGAACATGAAAAACATCATATGGGGCGTGCGTGCAAGATAGTATTGGACATCATATGGGGCGTGCGTGTAAGATAGCATTGGATTGAACATGAAAAACATCATATGGGGCGTCCTTGCAAGATAGCATTGGATTGAACATGAAAATCAGGAAAATAGCAACCGCATTGTAATCCTCTATTTTGTTAATGTTTCACTGTTAAGACAAGAAAACATGCGTTCAACAGTACATGTATGTCGTATTTATAAAAAATTAACGCATTTCAAAGAGTCAATAAATTTTTTTTATCGGAAACTGTTTGTTTCTTTACACTTGAGGCTTTATATAAAAAAGGAAATCATAAGTCGAATTTGGCTCGTTGATAAGATCATAGATATAACTTCCTGAATTCCTAAAATAATGACGAATGTTACAAATCACGCTACACTGTGAAATGTTTTGCAATTCCTAGGAGGATACCTTATAAGTTTGTTAGAATACTAGTAATACAGAAATACAGAAAATATAGAAATACAGTCTTTACTCATTGGGTTCAGATAAACATATGCTGTAACAATGCCAATAAATGTATTCAGAAATATATTTTTCTTATACCTGAAATAAAACACTTAAGTTTTCTCTTTTTGATTTGTGTAATTTTATTTTCATTGTTCAAACAAAAAGAAAATATGTTATATAAATTTCTCCTGAATGGTGCCTTTAAGAACTTCAAACTCCTCCCGACATCACATCAATAGCTAATTGGCAAACTAGTATTGAGGATGCCCTTAAGTTTAGACTTAATACCTCGTGGGATATCAACTGAACGAACAAATGAATGCAAATATGACAAATCACAAAGAAATCGAACATGGTACAATTTAGAATTTCGGTGATACATTGTTAAGAGAGATATAGATACATCCCTGTTAAATCTGCTCAATTTGTTTAACTTCTGTCGAATCACCTTTTGAAGTTTGTTTCTTAATACAAAACTTATAAGGCAAAATGATAGAAACGTAGAGAATGAGGCATGTAGTTGTCATGGCTACAAGAACATAGACAAACCACATAGGATGGTAATATTCCATTAAATGACCTATCAAAACAGGAAAAAACATTCCAGCTAGAACGGCAAATGTTAGAAAAAGTGCAGAAATTTTACCGGAAACGTAAATAACATGCTCAGACGTCCAGCTCAAAATGGCGGGAAGAATCACTGACATTGCGAATCCCATAGGAAAAGTGAAGACCCAGATTAATGGATAAAATCTAAATAAAGTAGCTACAAGAAATCCAACATAACTGAAAGCTAACATAAGCAAAAATGACATAAGTAAAGTAGAGTTTGTGCAACAAGACACAAGAAATATTCCGGCAAAACGCCCGACAGCGAAGGAAAACCAAAACATGGCTGTTGCAAACGATCCTTTTGATTTATCCCATTTTAAGTAATCAAGAGAAAAGGTCATGAAAAAAGCAGCGAAGTTGTCAAATACAATGTAATATACAGCCATTAATAATGCCAAAAGTGTTATATAAATCACTTTGACATACTTTGACAACAGCTGATGTTTTGCTGTGTACCCTTTACACCGAGAGTCGTTTTCATTCTGTGGGGCGCTTTTCATAAAAGCTTCTTTATTTTGTTTTATTTTTAGATACAAATATACGTATCCAGCCGCAGATGTCAGTAAAAGTATAGCTGCAATAAAAAATGCATACAACACTTTTGTTTCTTCCTCCTGTTCACTGCATATTGGTGTTTGCGTTGACTTATTCACTGCATGTGTTACATTAATAACATCATTTAAATCGATGTCAAGTAATGCGTGTCTTGGGCTCTCTGTGGATGAAGGATCAAGGCCGAGTTCGTTTGAAACTGTCAAATTGCGTTCACACACAATGGACTTGCCAGCTAGAAACGGTGCAGTAGCCACAGGTGACAACAAGGTGCCAACACTGTGAACAAAATAGAGAGCCTGAATGTAAGGGTCTACTTCACTGCCCCACACGTGGATGATATCAGCATTACCACCTGTGAATATAAGAGTGAACAACTAGTGAAATAAAACGCTAGAAATATCTTTCTTCTAAACTATCTTCGGCTGTGACAGCAATCGTTGCCACGTCTGTCAGAACTTTTTACAAAGGCCTAATTCTTTAAATTCATTTAATTTATAACTTGTACATACATGTGCAGTTAAATTTTCATTCTTCATGCACATATTGCTCTATCATTTTATTTGTTAGTTATGGTACTCAACTTTACTTTTTTTGTTTTATTTCCGCTAAGCTCCGATTATAATTGCTTGGAGCTAGATCTATTTTTATTGCAACTTTTTCTATTCACAAAAGTTCATTATCGCTTATTTATTTAAATAAGCTGCATTAAAGTTCAGCCAGAGTTATGTATAGTCATAAAGTCATCAAAATGCGTCATCGTTCTAACTCGTTGGCTTTGAATCGACAGGATCACATTCGAAGCTCCGCAAATGAGCACTATCTGACAAATCAGGGGCTACATTTCTCGTCACGTATGAGCCACTATCGTTTTTTTCCAGGACCTTGTGATGCCTGACATTAAAAAAGACTGTGCAAAAGTTTTTGCAACTAGAGTTTGAAGATGAAGATGAACGGACAACGGCATATGGTCGTACACAGTAGCTTATCATCGAGTGAGGTGAAAACGTAACAATTTGTAAAATACTTACAAGTTTCGAGACCACCTAAGAAGACCCAGCTCAATAATCTTATGACAATCATCCACGAGAAGGTCGAACAGTACGGTGTGAGCAATGTAGTTATGCCTGCCCCGAATGAACACACTGCCAACAGCAAAACTTTGTTCAGTTTATCGTAAAGTATTCCACCTGGTATGCAGCCGCACAGATACCTTGGTTAGAAAAAAAGATATGCCGACAATTTATATAGTGCTGAAAGATTCCCTATATACATGTAAAATGCCAATTGTTGTCACTGTTTGCATTTACTTATGACCTTTATTCTGCCGAATATCTGATACAAACTTTTGTTATGTAAGGCTGCTCTAAAAACTGTTCAAAAAGGTGCTCATCGCAATCAGACAACACGAAATTCTCTTACTCGCCATAAATTGTGTTCCTATGGAAGGTTTGCGCTCATAGATCCTCTATTTGATAATGTTTACATGCATAATCACAGTCCATTATCATTAAAGTTCGCAAACATACAAAATGGAAAATGTTTCTTTCCAACAAATAAAAACGCAACCTCTATTAGTACGCTGTTATGTATTGTTGTAAACTCAACATTAATAGTTAGACTAATATGGACAAAAAATGATTACATAGCATCTTATGATACTAACTATTTAGAAATAAGGTGAAGACAAACCAGTAAATTAATTAATCTTAAACGGAATTTGAAAATAAAACAATTAATAGATATAAAAATTTAAAACTTCAAAACAAACAAATATCTTCGTACCCGAAATATCGTACTGTTAACAACCAGGACGACTTTGAAACATTTTCATTTATAATCTGCCTCAGGTCAGGAAAAGTAGGACCGATCATTCCCTCTGACCATCCCTAATAATAAACATTCGAAGAAAACATGTATTTCAGCCACAGTAACGCTTATGTAAATGTATATTCTACATATTGTTTAAAGTTTCATTGACGGCACTATTTCAAACTAATTTTCAAGTAACTATGCAGGTCGTTTTTCAAATCAAAATGTACCCGAACAGTAATAAAATGAATGGCGCGGTAGTCTCTGTACTACCAATTCGGTGGTCCCCGATTTGATTCCCGGCCGGGAAAAACTTTTCAGTGTTTCCAACTCATCTAGAGATGAACTGGTTAGAACATATTATAGTCTCGCATGTATCGGTGTTATTATCCGGGTATGCAAAAATACTAAGGGGTCTATTCACAAAAAGAGCTCGGGTATGGTACCCGGATTCCCTTGTATCTGCTTCTGTCCTAAGGACTACACTGGAAATAAAAGTTTTCTCTTTATTGTGATATCCTTGTTACCTGTACTGGAAATATTCATCACACATACATCACATACCAGCTTTACTAATACAGATACTAATAAGTACAAATAAAGCTTTCTCATGGTACTTAAATGCGGCTTTTAGTTGTAGTTACATCTTTGGTAATGTAGTAATTAAAGTAATCACCATATATATATTGAGGTTTGAGGTTAACACCTCACTTAGGATCATGATTACACCTACTCATATTACTCTGATTCTTATTTCTTGTCAATAACTTGATATGAACTCAAGACCTTCTTCACAAGATAAAAGCACTTTGTTTCATTTGAATTGATGCACAATTACTATGGGAAAAGGATATTACCAAACTGAAAAACGACAAGCACAAAACTAAAGTGTAAATGATCTTCTGTCGATGCAACTGGTCAGTTTTTATCAGCAGCAAAACACGACAGATAGTTAGCTTTTTAGGCTTCTCAAAGGCGATGTTTCCTTTTTCACTTTCATCATTCTACAATGAATTTAATAAATGATCTAAATTTTAACGACATAATGTATCAAATTTGTACGTTCATGAGTATGTTAAACGTTTTCACAATAGGTTTTCTTTTCACAATTTTCTCTAATTCAATTGAAAAACAAAGAACAAATTTAAACGCGTAGCAACACTTCATTGTTACTCATAACAACGGAATGCAATTGGAAGCTGTTTTTCATTTATCACACGCATTTTGTGTATTTTATCGTATTAACTAAATTAATGGTGTCACACCTGTCAACAAGTTTTTCAGGACATCGTTTTGTGATGGAGGATTCATACTACATCCTAGCAGACATGAGAGTTTGTTTACTAAAAACTTGTATAGTGGCTTTGGACATTGAGTGATAGCAAAAATAATCATTGTTGACCATGTAACTTTTCTGGTGTAGATTGACTGTGATAAAAGTGAAGTTGAGTTGAGAGATATTGATTCAGCCTGATTGCTTAAATGTGGTTGTGTAAGTCACAAGAAATGTGCAAAAGTCGTGTATTTACTATAGAAAAAAGAAGGGGAAAATGACCGGTGTGACACCTACTCTGTATGTATATCGGAAAAGAAGCGGATCGTGCTAACATCCAATATATAATAATTTGTTCTAGTATGAAATGCAAAGTTAATTTTCAAGCTTAGAAAAGAACGATGCTGTCTCAGTGAACTATGTAGACAACTCATGGGCAGCGGCTGTCGTCTCGATTACGATATATTTCCATGTAGCACAATTTCATGCAAGAAGACAAACAATAAACGATGAAGTTACGAGAAAGAACATGGGTGCTGTCTAAGGTTGTAGGGGTTTATTCCATCTGACATGGATAAATCAAATAATTATAAAATCGCCTTCTACAAGTAAAAGCCAGGTACCTTAAATAGCTAAAACCGATGTGTTCTTACCCTGAATTTTATACAAATAGAGTTATATAATTATGTTGATACCTTTTCATCCATTTCATTCTTTTCAATATCTGCCTCATTTGTCAGCAGCTTCCCGATTACCTCATCATTCGTTAAAGGAAATTCTTCAATGTCCAATTGTTCCATCGTCATGCTCGGTCTTGAATGTTATCACTATTAACATGATTATTTCAAATACACATAACAAGTTGCATCAAAATATTTCGCAAATGTTCTGGCGTCTTTAAAATTTAACAGCCTCAATTTCATGTTGTAAATCAGAAAATGTGACAATGTATGGAACGTCATAATTGTCTTACGTTAACCTATTACAAGTTTTCTTGTTAACGGTGTGTCCTGTCTTGTTAAAATTGTTTTCTATTTTCTCAAACAGTTGTTTTTAATTAACTGTTAAATCTTCTTAATTGCTATCTTGTCAGCGTGTCATGTTATTATGTTTATTTTACAAAAAAAAAAAAATTCTATGGTGTTGTTATATTATGTGAAACGTAAATGCTATCTTGTCTAAATGCCACGTTTACTTCTCTACATAATAAGTTTTTTCTGTCAAACTGACATGCTATCTTATCTAAATACCGTATTAACTTCTTAATACATGTTGTAAAGAATATACTATTTTGTGAAATACACGTATTATCATCTTGAATTCATATGCAATCTTGTCAAAGAATCACGTGTTCTTGTTGATATTAACTGTTGTTATGTCAAATAGCCATGTTATCTTCTTAAATTTTTGTATTAGCTTGTCTAAGTAACGTGTGAACGTGTCAAATAGCTGTGTGTTCTTCTTAAAGGTTTGTATTAACTTACCTAAGTAATATGATATTATGTCATAATACCACGCTATCTTCGTAATTGAAAGCTTGAATTCGTATTAACTTGTCTAAGATTTTTATGTCTTTTATGTCAAACAGCCATGCAGTCTTAAAGTTTTGTCCCAACTTGTCTTAGTTACGTGTTAACATGTCAAACAGTCATGTTATCTACATTGTATTTCACCTCTTGTGATAATCTTTAGGTAATACTACTCATTCTAATATGCCTATAGTATAATTGTATAGTCAATTCGAGTGCTTTAATATGATTAATGCACTCGGAAAAGTAGGCGGACTTTCGGACATGGAAGTAGCTCCTTACGGCTTTTCTTATTTACTCCCGCGCAGAAAATAAGAGATAGAAATAGAAATAATATCTATATAAATACATCAGTCGCATGAAAAAGTTGTGTTTAAGAACATAAATATTATTTTTGATTGCGGCAAGTAAGCCTTAGAATACCCTCGCCTTGTTTTCCTTTAAAAAGACCAAGACATTCAGCATTAACAGTCATACAATGTTTTGATTCCGGGATGAAAACGTTTACATCATCCAACTGACGTCATTACTCCACGTTAAAACGTTGTACAGTTTAAATTAACGGTACGCATTTAATTAAATCGATTGTCTGCTTTGTTCTGAATCTGACGTCTTCTGCATAATGTCACAGAAAGGTATTTTTTTATATTTTATTTATTAAATGATTAAACTAAAATAAGTATGTATAATATAGTTATGTATGATATCTTGAATGGCTGCCCGAATAGGGAAGTGTATTCCAACAGCCACTATTTATGCTATTTTGCACATTACCGCCGTGCTGAAAAAAAGATCCATAGTAGTTACGATAGTTTTCAAAAATTCGGCTTATAAGAATCGAAATAATCTATGTCTTGGAGTGCTTTATCGAAATTGAAGCATTTCCCGTCGGTAATGTGCCTGTGTAATAATTCACTAGGGCTTCGCCCTCGTGAATTATTCCACCAGGCACATCACCTCCGGGGAATGCTTCAATTTCGATAAAGCACTCCAAACTATAGATTATTTCTTAAATATTATTGTTATAAAGGACATAAGACGGCTTACATTTTATTTACAAATCTTTTCTGTCTATCAAGATGCACTGTTACACAAATACTTGTATTGTCACGTTTAAAGTCAAGAAAAGGTGCGCTAACACCCGATTGTGTGAAACACGTGATTAACCTTGTTTTACGTACATTTGTTTCCGAATCTTAAATTTCAGGATTAACAATTCAATTAATTATACCCTCGAACTCAAACCTAATGCCATAATGGGGATATATTCGTCCGTCTGTCAGTCAGAATTGTTATGATACTTCACAGAAGTAAAATACTATGCCTAGTTGTGCATGGTCCATGATTTGGGTCACCAGGTTACGGTCAATGTCAGATGTGCTCTTTTGGACGCTTAATCTAAAAAAAACTTGGTCAGCATTAAATGATAATTCACTGAAATAATAAGTACCATGCCTAGTTGTGCTTTGTCCATGTTTTGGATCACTAGGTCAAATACTAAGGTCACAGGGCTCCAGCTAGGAAAATCCTGTCAGCCAAGTCAGAAAATAATTTGAATTGAAGAACTTGTTAAGAGGAACGATTTGATGAAAGAATTTCTAAAATCGGTGACACTGTTTTAAATGTTACATATTGAAAAATGGAGAATCATGGAAGTGGCCATTTTGAATTTGTGATGTCATAGTGCAGTAGTTAGATATTCATGCAGGTATTAAGGTTAAAAACAGCAGCTTAAAATATATATTAAAATATGATAACCTAAATACATCCAATTTATGACGGAAAACAATCATAAAAATGTAAATGGGGTTCAAAAAGGGGCGTATAGAACATAATGTCTCATTTGCATATATTTGCATATTTACTAAATTTCTCATAGCTCACTTTTTTATCCGATTTCAAAAAGTCTTTCTATGGTGTTTTTGTTTTAACAGTCTCATTAATTTCAGGCTAAGTTATATTTTGACTTGCGTTACCCTTAAAGCATCAAATTTATATAAACTTTATATACTGTGTAAGTGTGCTGTTCGGAGTGCATTCATCAACTTAAGTGACAGTTCTAGTTGATACTAATAATAATCAAACAATAAATAAAAATTCATGAAAAAATCACAATTATATTAATCAATCAAGTAAAAAGCATATTTAATTTATAATTTCAAATGATAAATGTAACATTATCAAAACAAAAAAGAATCATTTTATACAATGAATCTTAGTTCATTGGACGATAAAATCAATAAAGGAAAAGATACATAAATACCTTCAACGCTACTAAACGTCATCTGAAAGTTAGAAACTGCTACGAACTGAAAAAACTAAACTACCGACAAGATTTATATTTTGATGTGTTGTTAAAACCACATGGTCAGTGTGTTTCAGAAAAGGTTTATCTTGTTGCACACATGTATAATCAGTTTGTGCATTATTGGTTATCACGCATAAGGTTTGTTTTTTAGTTAATTATGGTTGTGAATTATTGGTTATCACATTTGCGAAAGTGCAGGAGAAATATAAGTTTCCAATAGTGCTGTCTGATTTGTTAATTAGATATTTGAAGCAAAGTGAAATCTTTAAAATGATAACAAAAATGTTATAGCAATTATTGACACAGGTTAAAGTGTATCTTTACGTTCTATAGGAAGTACTGACATTGCACGATATCAACTTACTCCATGTAGATGCAATGACAGAAGAGAACTGCTTGAAAGGACATTTCTCCATTAAGACTGAAAAGTTAGAAAAACCGATTAAAAAAATAGTAAATTTTACAAACCTCAACTTCGACAGAAATAAAGAAACACAGATTCACGTCTATAAAGCAAACATCAGTTCTTACATATGTCGGTTTGGTTGACAACAACAATCGTTACGTATGTCGGCTTGGTGGACAGACACCAGTCCTTATGTATGTCGTTTTGATTGACAGACAGCAAACCTTATGTATGTAGATTTGGTGGGCAAACAGCAATCATTACCTACGTTTGTTTTGGGACAGACACTAAGACGTATGCGGAGACAGACGAAGTAACGGAAACTGTTCCTATTTGTCAAGCTGGGCACTGGATAACATAATGACTTTCCTCTCTCCTTGTCCATCACCTATGAATGCATTAATAATGCAAGAAATAACAAAGTGTATTTGTAATACACATTTTACTCTTATATAAATACGTAAATATATATTTATTGAATAATGTTTTAGTTTACCATATGTTGATTGAGAATTCAATTCTGTAACAACACTCTAATGTATTACAACATTTCTTTAAAAAGTACTGTGTATTTACACAGCTGTATCTAAAGTTTAGCACTGTAAAAATTGTCTGATGAAATGTGCAAGATTCGCACGCTTAAATTCTTATACCTGTTACATTGAAAATATTACTTAAACCTTATGAAGTATCGTTGCTTTAATATTGCAAGAGCTTGATTATGTAAGACAGAACATATATCACTAGGTTTCTTGTTGAAAAAAGGTTCAGCAAAAATAAAAAAAGTATCTGGCCTTGCACGTTTGTCATTTCCGCAAACGTGAATCAGAGTGATTGTTTTGAGCTACTATATTTACATGCACTCGTTAAAGTGTGAGAAATATGTGGAGGTCTTTTTTGGAAAGTGTTGAACTATTTATGAGTTGTAAGCTTTTGGCAAAATGGAGAAGTGAGAGAGGAGAGGGACTGTAAAGTATTTTCACATGACAGAAATGTCATCGAAGAACATGACATATATATACTTGGTGATGAGCGTGTCCTGTTCAGCTGTAACGAATTTGACTGCGGAATTCAAGTGTAGAAGAACCAGGACTGAAGATGATGGTCTTCCTAAATATGCCACTATCGGATTCGAAGCTGATGCCGAACATGCTGTTCGTTTTTGTTCGGTCCAACGTATCTTGTCCTATGTCCTTTACACGAACAAACTGTCGGATTGTTTTAGTCAGACTCTGGTTCACAATACCTTGCAAGCCAATTCTTATGAATGCCTTCAATTTATGAATGCCTTCAATATAAGCCTGACGGAAGTATTTCTCCTTATGTGCTATAAATGGACCTTCTACACGTGGATCTTACAACTGCATTCGCTCAGATAATAATGTGCTTCTGTCTAGATATATTTGAACAGTTGGTTTAATTCATCGGCATCGAAATCATTTATGGCCGTCTCCGTTCACTATAACGTTTTCTTGAGGGACATATTGTGTCAGTTAGATTGAAGATTCTGAAAACATGTATACACAATTGAAAATCTGTTAATCACTCGTAGAATCAAAACTCTGAATGAAACACAGTAAAGCTCGTACATTCTGTTAAAGAAAATGTGTAAATCGGTCACACGTACGGTGCTTTATTTCCTTTGGAAATAAATGATCGATAATCAATTTACGTCATGATGCAATGATTCGATCGTATTACATAATTTTGTAACTGGAAACCGTTAATAATATGTTTAGGAAATGAAGTAGCTCAATTCGGTCATAATTCCAATGCAAGAATATTGCAAAGCATTTTGATACAACACTGAGATTACGCCCAGAAAAAATGCAATTTCTTCTGTCTTACTTATACGTGAATATGAAGTATCAAAAAAAGTGAGAAAAAATATAACGATCAACAAAAGAAGTTTTCAAATAACAACATGCTCCAAACGTTAATGTAAGAAAATGCCAGCATATTACGGATTGAAAGTGGCTTTTGCCTTTGTCTACGTTTTCCACAGGCATTTGAAGGTCGACAACATGTCATATATTATCTCTTTTGTTAAAGTATAACAAGTTTGCGACCATTTCTTTACTCCACCGAGGCGACTGCATTTTTGCAAACCTTTGAATTTCTGCATTATAAAGAAAACCACAGTTTTACAGTTAAATAGTACGATATAGTTATCACAATTAAGCCGTTTCATGACATAACTAACATACTGACTTTGTAGTCAAGATGGATTCAAATCAGCAAATGCATCCGTCCGCAGTCTGGTCATGACGGGATGCGCAGACCGTTCAGTATGCTAAAGAGGATGTAAGCGAACAATTTTGATCCTGATAAGACAGCATGGATGCACAAGCTGATGTGGATCCATACTTGTGTTGTTTTTACTCATCACATGGCTCAACTGTATCTTCTGGATCATTTAATTGACAAACATTTAAGTATTTTACGATAGCGTTTTGCAACTGATTCCTAAAATGTCCCATGATTTTATTTAACATGTTCGTAACTGATAACATTATCTTAACACTAAATTATCCACTGTCTTGTGGCACTGCTACACCAAAACAATAGAAGAGGGTGTGTACATATATGTAAGTCTATTTTTTCATGACGATAAAAGAGAAAATGTAACGACTGGCCTTTAACTTATTTATGAATTAATACACCAGAAAAGGTGCTCCATCTGTGAGCATCCTGAGAAATTCCAGCACCAGAACTTAAGTTTGGCAAAGTCTTAATCCAGACTTGTTGACCGACCCTCAAAACCGCTATAGAGTCAGCTGACTGACACGAGGAGTCTTCACTAGTGTACAATGTTACAACAGTGTATAGCTCTCCATCAACCATGAATCCATAGTTAAAGAACTTCTTCACGTAGGGACAGATGAGAGTCGTGAACATGTATGTGCCATTGTATGGTACGGTAAAAATGCCGGTGTCTTTGTTATATCCGTGCCCTTCATTGAAGATAACGGTCGTAAAAATTATCGTCTGCCCAACGGAAACGCTTGTGCTTGACGTCATTGATGCTTTGAATGCAACTGTTTGTATGGAAACAAGTTCTGCAAAAGAAAAATTAAGGATCCCTAATTTTTTACATTATGACATTATAACGTATATCTCCTTGACAAGTGTTGAATTAATGCAAAGCAAAATTAATAAGTACTGTACAACTATAGAAAGCAACAAGATCATCACTTACTGAAGTTTACTCTGGCATCTAAGTGATGGTTATCATTAGAAAAAACCCGTGATAGATATACTTGCATATATTGCGTGAAAGAAAAACCTAAATAATAAGTACTTCAAATACTGATTTGAAGAACAACCTTTTCACGAATAAAACAAAACTGTTAAATGAGTATACTTCTGTGAAAAATTGTTGAAGAACGGATAGCAATAACAATGTAATGAATAATGTATACCTGCAACTTGTTCTAGTTCGCTTATTTGATCCATATTCCTTTTCTCAAGTTCTGCAAGTTTATTTTCCAGCTTGGTCTCGGTTGCAGAACGTTGTTCGTCCAATGTCTTCAGTGAACTGTCGACAGAGTTTTTAATGTTTTGCATAGTATTAAGTGAATCAGCGATAGATGCTTTCATGCGCTCAGTCTCAAACTCAATCCGAACCATTTTCTCTAATACTTTTTCTTCAAAGTCATACTTTGAACATTGTGACTTGGCTCCTACAGCCGTCAAAAATAAGAAACCTAAACAAATAATTTGACAAATCGACATTTTAAAATTGCTTTTCGTTTGAATATGAGTATTATTAAAAATGTCTACTCACACACAGAGTGTTAAAAAGTCATACAGAGTTTATGTCTGCAGAACCCGACATACATAATTCGATTATATAACTAGCCGCGGCATACTTAGTTTTATTCCTAAAAAGTAATGCAATCAATATTTAGTTTTTCCACATAAGAAGTTATATTCACCGTACAGTGGAAATGTATCAAAGATTAAATCAACTAAAACACAAATAAATATATCCGTAGAATGTTCAACAGTTTGTTTAAGCTTATAAAAAATAAATGTTTCCGCCATTAAGAGGTAGAGTCAAGTGTGTATGTGTTAATTAAGAATAGTCGTACGAAGGTTTGAAGAGGTGACAAGTAATTTGGCGTAATTATGACCTCATTTGAGTTTTTAACAAATTGAAAAATAATGTGTGAAACTACTGATCATGATGGATATTCTGTTACATATATACAAAAATGAACCCATAATAAATATCACATTTGTCAGAGCGGATGGCGAAGCCGTGGCTTGAAGGCATTCTTCTTCTACCCTGATTTAAAAGGGCACGTGAGCGGGACATTCAATTATTGTTGGGGTAGGATGTAAAGCCACTTAGAATTTTATGTATGTACAATCCCTTTTGAAAGTTGTCACATTGCAAATTATGTTCATAACAAAGTAGCGCGGCCCTTGAAGTAGTAGGTGGAATTTGAACAAACATCACTTTACTCTATCGACGGTACATATATTAACAGAAGAAGTACTAATAGATATAAAATAAAACATCATATGTGTCGTCCTCGAAAGTTAGCATTTCATCACTTAGTCATTAGTTGTGACTAAAGTCCGATCAAACATCCATGTGCAGCAATGCAGGTGTGGCTATGGTACAAATAATCTGTTTGGTGTGTTTGATTTGGTTTTGTTTGATTTGATTGAAACAAAATCTGTTCATGGACATAGTAATTCTCCTTTGTCGATTTAAACATTGTGTTACAGTTAACTAGAGTTCATGGACATAGTAATTCTCCTTTGTCGATTTAAACATTGTGTTACAGTTAACTAGAGTTCATGTACATAGTAATTCTCCTTCGTCGATTTAAACATTATGTTACAGTTAACTAGAGTTCATGGAAATAGTAATTCTCATTCGTCGATTTAAACATTGTGTTACAGTTAACTAGAGGCTACTGCCTTTGCCATGAATTTATTCTCTGTGGGAAAATAAAATCAGATGTTAAACAAATACGATATAAGCATATTCCCTCTTTACATAAAGTCCCATCGGGTCCCTTAAAATATTTTTATCTCAAAATTTTCGTCTTTATGAAAATAAATTTATTTCAAAAACTAGAAACGATTTCGTCTTACATTTAACACCTACGATAGATATAGCAAAATTTAATTTGAATGTTGGCACATTGTTAAAATCATAGATAAATTTCTTGAAATAATGATGAATTTTCATACAGTTTTACAAATTATCCAAAATCTGTGAAATATTTTGTAATTGCTCTGAGAATGCCTGATAAGTTTGTAAGGATAATGGTGAAATCAGTGTGTCATACAGTCTTTATCTCCTGGGTTCTAATTAACAAATTCTGTTAAATTGCTCAGCTAATTTATTCAAAATTAAAAAAGAATTCAGTGACATAAAATAAAACAATTAAGTTTCATAAATATGTCTGAATGTGCACGTTCAATAAACTACCGAATGGTTCACCGCCACATTGACTGCGATCGATTTTTTCTCTTTTTGATTTGTGTATTTTTTATGATTATTGTTCAACAACAAACAAAAGGAAACTTAAAAAATTAACTTAAAACTTTCGGCTGAAGGGTTCCTTAAAGCAGAACTATTGAAGGATGTACTAAAGTTTAGACTTAATGCCTCGGGAAATATTAACTGTACCTTGGACTTTATCTTGAACAAATAAATGAATGAATGAATGAATGTGGATAGTAGAAAAAATGTCAAGCCACACAGAAATTGAACATAGTATGATTCAGAAGTTCTGTGATAAATTGTCAACAGCTAGATAGAGATACCTCACAGTTAATTCTGCTCTCTTTTTTTTTACTTCTGTAGACTCGCCTTTTGAAGTTTGTTTCTGTATATAATACTTATAAAGCATAATGATAAAAACGTACAGAATAAGGCATGTAGTTACCATGGCTACAAGGACATAGACAAACCACATAGGATGGTAATGTTCCATTAAATGACCTATCAAAACAGGAAAACACATTCCAGTTAGACCGGCAGATGTAAGAAAAAGAGCAGAAATTTTACCGGAAACGTAAATAACGTGCTCAGACGTCCAGTTTAAAATGGCGGGAAGAATCACCGACATTGCGAATCTCATAGGAAAAGTGAAAACCCATTTTAGTGGATTATATCTATATAGAGTAGCTACAAGAAACCCAACATGACTGAAAGCTAACATGAGCAAGAATGACATAAGTAAAGTAGAGTTAGTGCAAAACGACACAAGAAATATTCCGGCAAAACGCCCGACAGCGAAGGAACACCAAAACATGGCTGTTGCAAATGATCCTTTTGATTTATCCCATTTTAAGTAATCAAGAGAAAAGGTCATGAAAAATGCAGCGAGGTTGTCGTATACTATATAATATACAGCCATAAATGAAGCTAAAAGTGTTATCAAAATCCATTTGACATACTTTGACAATAGCTGATGTTTTTCTTTGTTCTTTCTATGCCGAGGGTCATTTATGTTTTCTGGATGGCTTCTCATAAAAGCTTCTTTATTTATTTTCAGCTTTATATATAAACATATAAATCCAGCCGTGGATGTCAGTAAAAATACTGCTGCAATTAAAAAAGCATAAAACACTTCAGTTTCTTCATCCTGTTTACTGCATGTTGATGTATGCGTCGGCGTATTCATACTATGTGTTATATTTATGACATCATTGAAATCGTTGTCAAGTAAGACGTGTCTTGGTAACTCTGTGTGTGAAAGAGCAGGGCCAAATTCTTTTGAAATTGTCAAATTGCTATCACAAACAACAATCTTGCCAAGCTAGAAACGGTTCAGTAGCCATAGGTGACAACAAGCTTCCAACACTTTGGACAAGAAAGAGAGCCTGAATGTACGGGTCTACTTCACTGCCCCACACGTGAATGATATCAGCATGACCACCTGTAAGAGTAAAAGTGAACAATTAGTAAACAGTTAAACAAAATCTAAATTTCTTCTTGATAGTATTCAGCTGTGCCGGCAAACCTTACCACGGCTTCCAGAACTTTTAATAAAGGCCTAATTCTGTAAATTTATTTGATTTACAACATGTACAAATATTCGTTCATTATACTACTCAACTTCACTTTGTTGGTAATATTTCAAAAGATCAGTTTCCGTTAAACTCCGATTTTAATTGCTTAACGCTAGATGTATTATCATTGCAACTTTTTCTTTCATGTTGTCCACATAACACGTTGTCATTTTACTAATCTCATTCAGCGATACTACTATTTATGTAATTGCTATCATTTAACATAACTTTGTTACAACTCTCCATGTTTGGGACTTATAGCATAGCATCAAATCGCGTCATCGTTATAGCTCGTTGGCTTCGAAGCGATCACATTCGAAGCTCCGCAAATGAGCTTTATCTGACAAATCATGGGCCATATTTATAACATTTCTCGTCAAATATGACCCAATATCAATGTTAAAGGATCATGCGAAACCAGACAATACTAAGGGCTGCGCAAAAATTTTTGCAACTAAAGTTCTTATAAGATGTTTCTTGATAGACCACGGCAAATGGGCGTACGCAATAATTCACCATAAACATTTTGTTCTTGAGTGAATGAAACGGTAACAATTTGTAAAATACTTACACGTTTCGAGGCCACCGAAGAAGACCCAGCTCAATAATCTTATGACAATCATCCACGAGAAAGTCGAACAGTACGGTGTGAGCAATGTAGTGATGCCTGCCCCGAATGAACACACTGCCAACAGCAAAGCTTTGTTCAGTTTGTCGTACAGTATTCCACTAAGTATGGAGCCGCACAGGTACCTTGGTTAGAAAAAAAGATATGCCGACAACTAAATAGAGCTAAAAGAGTTCCTATATAAAATACTAATAGTAGTAACGATATGTAATTACGTATGACCTTCGTTCTGCAGATTATATTATACGGACTTAAATGTATCTTTCAGTAAGGGCTGCTCTATTAAGTATTCAAAAAGGTGTCCATCGTGATCAGACTGCACGGAATCCTACTCGCCATGAATTGTGTTCCTATGGTTTTTTCGCTCATAGATACCATATTATAGTTTTACGAGCATAATCACAGTCCATTTTCATTAAAGTTCGCAAACATACAAAATGCAGAATATGTCCTTCAAGCAAAAAAACGCAAGCTCTATGATTACACAATTATGTATTGTAGTGCACTCAACATTTACATTTAGACTCAAATTGATAACGAATGAGTTCATAGCATCTAAATAAACAAAGTATTTAGAAATATGGTAAAGGCAAACCGGTTTATCAATTAATCTTAAAACGGAATTTGAAAATAAAACAATTTAACAATTTAAAATTTAAGCGCAAACAAATATCTTCTATATATTCGTACCCTAAATATCCTACCGTTAACAACTAGGACGATTTTGAAAGATCTTTCTTTATAATCTGCCGCAGGTCAGGAAAAGTAGGACCGACCATTCCCTCTGCCCAACCCTATTTGTAGAACATTCGAATAAACATGTATTTCAGCCATAGTAATGCTTATGTATATCGTGGGGTGTGCGCATAAATGCTTTATCTACCTCTTTATTGTATATGAGATACAACATTCATGCGCTTACCTCACGATATGTACACTTTACATAATGTTGAAAGTTTCATAGACGAAAATATTCAAAACTAGTTTTCAAGTAATTCTACACATCGATATTTTTAATCAAAATGTACCCGCTTTTCTAATACAGATACTTCTTAAGTTCTTAGTATAATGAAAAAGCTTTGATATTATCAGATATTTCAACTGCGGCTCGTTATATGAAGTTACATCTTGTAGTCATTAAAATAATCATCATATATCTTGAGGTTATGGTTTAACACCTCTCTTAGGATCATGACAACACCTTCTCATATTGCACTGGTTCTTTTTTCTACGGAGATATATTGATATTACCTACAGTCCTTATTCATAAGACAAAAGTACTTTGTGCCAATTTAACTAATACACAATAACTTTGGCAAAAAGATACTACCACACTTAAAAACGACCAGCACAAAACTGCAGTATAAATGATCCTTTGCCTATACAACTGGTCAATTTTTATCAGCAGCAAAACACGACGGACAGTAAGCTTTTTGGGCTTCTCAGGAGCGAAGTTCTCTTTTTCATTTACATCATTCTACAATGAAGTTAATAAATTATGTGAATTTTAACAGCATATTGTATCAATTTATACGTTGATGAATGTCTATTCTTTTTTTTTTTTTTTCTTTTTGGAACCGGCAAATGCCAGCCCGTTTATTTTTTAGTTAAACAACAAATACAAACAGTATCACAGTCAATTTAAAGAAAAGAAACAGTTTAATTAACAAAACCACATACTATATAGTTAAAACAAATACATGTTTTTTTTATATATTAAATTCACAAAATTCATTTCAGATTTTTTACGAATTTCTCAAGAAACTTGCATGGGATTCTGTGTTTTTCGTAATATTTAATTAAGAAATGTATGTCATCTTTTAATAAACTTAGAGTATTATATGGCTTTGATCTTCTTTCACTGCAAAGGTAACCTTTATATATTGAAAAACCAATGTATGCGAGCAGTATGTTTATGTATTTGTATTCAACAAAGTCAATTTTGTACCCTAGAACTAAAAATTCTAGCTTCTTTAAGGGTCTGGAAATTCCACAATGCTTCAGTGTGTTTAAGATGCATTTCCAAAATTCTGTTAAGAATTTACAACCAATAAAGAAATGTTCTAAATTCTCTGTGTTTCCACAGCAATGACAAATAGGGGAGTTTAATATTTTCCATGTGTATAAATTTTCATTTGTGGCTATTATTTTATGTATTAGTTTATATTTGTATTGTTTTATTCTGTTATCTATAATAGATTTATTGAGTAAAATATAGAATTTTTCCCAGTCAACTTTAACACAAAAGAGATTATTCCAGTACTTATGTAAGTATGGTTTAACAAATTTCCGTTTTACTAGTATCTATTTGATAGATCCTGTAAAAAAAGGTTGTTTATTTGTGCGTATAGAGTTGTTCTTACTTTAGTTTTTACTGATACTTTAGACTTAAGAATTTGTATCCACGTTTTAGGGATTGCTGCTTTTATTTTTTGTATCTCACTTATCCAGTTATGTTTATCGGTTAACTTTTCAAATATGAATTTGTCATTAATTTTTCCAGTTTCATCTAATATATCATTTACAAAAAATAATCCAGAATTGATCCAGGAATGGAAGATAAGGCTTCTGGATTTGTGTTTAATATGATAGTTGCCCCATAAAATTTGTTTTCTTATTTCGAAAAAGGAGGACGGTTTTGCTTCGATTTATATTTAAGGTAAATCCAAGTTTCAATTAGCGACCTATAGAAGACGGGTAAAGGATTTTTTGTTTTTGGCAGTGATTTAAAGGCATCAATGTTCATTTCAAATATGAGAAGTTCACGTCAAGTAGTTTGGAATTAATTTCCAGTTAGCAAATTGATTATCTAAAAGAGCCTTTGCCCATTTTATTTTCATAGTTTTAGCATAAGAGTCAACGTCCACCATATTTATACCGCCATCTAAATTTTCCCCAATTAATGTGCATCTTCTAATTTTTTCGGACTTATTATTCCACAGAAACTTAAAGAATATTGAATTTAACTCATTGATGACATTCTGTGGAGTATACATTGTTTGCATAAGGTATGTGAACTTTGGCAGTATGATTGATTTGATAACAGTTACTTTACCATAAAAGGTTAAATTTCTACGACTCCACTGCTCTATTTGTAATTTGATATATTCTATCTTTTCTTTCCAGTTTTTGTTTAGGCAAAATTCAGCATCGTGCCCGAAATAGACCCCAAGTGCTTTTATGCCATCTTTTTTAAACTGTATATTAGCATAAGTTTCTATATGTTTTGTTTTTCCAAGCCATAAGCCTTCAGTCTTTTGCCTATTTAGTTGTAAACCGGAATATTTTCCAAATTCCTCAACAAGGGCTAAAGCAGTAGTTATTTCGTGTTTGTTGTTTAAAAAAAGTGTTGTGTCGTCGGCTAGCTGTGATATTTTGACATGATGAGTTGAGTTATTATATTGAATTTTTATACCTTTTATATCTTTGCATGATCTTATTTTAGAAGCTAAAATTTCTGCTACAATTACAAAAAGAAGAGCAGACAGAGGACATCCTTGTCTTATTCCTCTTGACAAGTAAAAGTAATCCGACTTCCACCCATTGTTGATAATTACAGACATTATGTCTTTGTAAAATATTTTTACCCATTTTAAAAATGTATTTTTAAATCCAAATTTATGCAAGACATTAAACATGAAGTTCCAATCTATAGTGTCGAAAGCATTTTTAAAATCTAAAAATAGAATCGTTCCTTTGATGTCTAAACTTTCCGAATAATCGATTATATCTTGGATTTGCCGGATATTGAAGCCGATATATCTGTTTTGTATGAATCCTTGCTGATCACAACTAATTATCTTTGGTAATACTTTTTGAAGTCGTTTTGCTAAAACTCTAGCAGCTATTTTATAATCTATATTTAGCAAGGAAATTGGGCGCCAATTTTCAAGGTTTTCCGGATCAGATTTTTTATAAATTAGTGAAATAATACTTTGTCTCTGGCTTCGTGATATTTCCCCTTTCTCGAGGCTTTCATTTAAAGCTTGAACTAACAAGTCTTGTAAATTGTTCCAAAATTTTTGATAAAATTCTACAGAGAGACCGTCTGGACCAGGACTTTTATTTAATTTCATTTCATGTAAAGCGGTTTTGCATTCTTCTATCATTAAGCTACCTTCACATAGATCTGCATCTGAATCAGTTAAAACATTTTCCAAAGTAATAGTATCAAGATATTCGCCGTAGCGCAAATCATCATTAGTAGACGTGTATAGTTTTTTGTAGAAGTTAGTTTCTGCGTTTAAGATATCTGTCGGATTGGAAATACGTTTATTATCCACAATAAGTGATGTAATAATTTTCCTGCTTTGCCTTGATTTTTCAAGGCTTATAAAATATCTAGAGTTTTTTTCGCCTTCTTCTAAGGTTTGAATTCTCGAGCGAATTTGAGCTCCTTTCGTTTTGAAGTCGTACAACAATTTAATTTCATTTTCTATTTCTAATATTTTATCCTGTGATGTGATATTATTCTCACTTCTTGAATATAAATATTTTAACTGCTTTTCTAGCGCTTGTAAATTATTATTTCTTTCTCTTGCTTTCTGCTTGCAAAAACTTATCGAGTTTTCTTTTATTTCATATTTACAAATTTCCCATTTTGATTGGTAGCTTTCAATATTTAGACTTTTACATTTATCAATGACTCGTGAAATCTGTTCATAGTAGGACTGGTCTTCAAGATAAGAATTATTTAGTTTCCAGAATCCTGGACCTCTCTTAAAAGGTGATTTTAATTTAAGTGATATTGCTTGGTGGTCTGTACTTTGAATTAGAGCAGGGCGTATATCAGTTGAAAAGACTAATTGTATGATGTTTTCATCTATAAGCCAGAAATCGATCCTACTTTTTTCAGAATTATTTTTACGGCGCCATGTAAACGCAAGGTATAAGGTACTGCAGTGAGCAGGGGCAAGGGTCAGGCCTAAATCTGATTTGTGCGCAAGTGACATTAGTGTTTTTCCTCGAAATTCTCTTATTCAACCGAATTCGATACAATTTGGAGTGGGATTTTATTCAGAATATTGTTTTGCAGTGGGAAAACCGGTTAGTTATTCCTTACTTACACGAATGCCTTAAATATGCGATTGGTGTTTTCAGTTGTTTCAAATCTTGTATTTATATACGTTCCGTACAACACGGGACAAGTATAGATTGGGTGGCGAGTCCATACCCCACGCATCTGTGGTTGTAAGATGTATATAAGGTACTGCAGTGAGCAGGGGCGAGGGTCAGGCCTAAGGGGATGAGGTCCAGACCCCAAGCATCTGTGATAAAAATACCTTTTACAGCACTGTACGTAATCAAATGTTTAGAAACTCCAGTTAACTGAAAAAACATAAAACTACTTGCTTGTGTAATGTTTATTTAAATCAGCTAGGTCATCATGTTTTCAGATAAGGTCAGTTTTGTTGTACTATCACACGGGTGGTTAACTCTCCCAACCACCATAAAATGCGGTAAGGGAAATGTGGGATGCTGATTTTGAGGTGGTAGAGACTTCTGCAAAATAAACGAGAAATGTGAGTATGAGTTTGGTAAATTTTCTCCGAATACGTTCTAACTGACACCTCACCGACATACGTAATGACAGTTGTTTTTTTATAGACAATTGTCTATGTTTTTGATTTCTGTCGAAGTTGGGGTTTGTAAAATTTAATTTTCAGTTTTTCTAATTCGTTCAATCCAAATGCAGAAATGTCCTTGCAAACAATTCTCTTCTGCCATTGCATCTACTTGGAGTAAGTTGACATCGTGTAAATTCAGTATTTTCTATTTGACGTAAAGATCTATCGAATTTCAACTCGATATGTTTAAAGAATTTCAAACAGGGAAATACTCCACGGTTATTGTAAAGTTTTAGAAGCCAGTTTCAAATTATATTTCCTTGTTTGAAATACTGCTGCAGAAAAAACGACTGCATGTTTTTGTATTTCCTTAGGTTGACCTGGGTTGTCTTTTTGTCCTACTTTCACTTTTAAATTATTGCATGTTGTATAAAAGTCAGAGATATACGTTACACATCATTGGAAGTTTAAGTTCTTTCAACTATAATTTAAAAAAGGCATCCTTATTCATGTACAACCTATTTACAGCCTCTTTCCTGGAGACTTATGGAAAATTACAAAAATATTTAATACGTAGGAAAACCTGCTTTCGTTTTTGAAAAGGCAAAATATAATTTATTAATTATTTTTGTTAAACTCAAATTTGCAACACAATATGGTCACAATCGATACAGTATGTCGTTGTCGTCCTTTTTAAGAAGACTACCTTTACAATTTGAATTCCAGATTCTTGTTTCTTGAAGGCCATATGGAAAAAATATATTTTTTGATTTACCTTGTAATTCTTTATATGTCTTATATGTTACCTTAAAAAAATAAAGGTAGAATAATAATAATAATAATAATAATAATAATAATAATAATAATAATAATTAATATTATTATTATTATTATTATTATTATTATAATTATGGGTTCTTAGAACGTTAACACCAGGGAAAAATTGACCAGGCTGAATATTTCCGGACATTGTTTTCAGCGAAACCAAGTAAACGTTCTTAGGAGACTTGTGACCAGGACGAGACATTGGTGTATCACTGTGTTCGACAATCAGAGGTACAAAGCCAGCAAAGAAAACATCAAGGTTCATCACCACCGAAGAAGTTCAATCAAACGGCATCAGTAGAGAAGGTTTTGGCATCAAAGTTCTGCAAGCTAAAAGGGTGTTATCATGGTGTATTATCTTCAGAAAGGCCAAATTCTCACTGGGCAGAGCTATGCTAATGAATTCCCAAAGTTTAAAAAGAACATTAAGGAAAAACGGACAGAAAGGTTTTGAGCACTTATCTTTTGCCTCAATTGTTCTGGATGAAAAATAATAACTTGGACTTAATGAACAAAACTCACTTTTACTGAATAAACAATACTCACTTGTTATGAATAAACAATACTCACTTGTACTGAATAAACAATACTCACTTGTACTGACTGAACAGTACTCACTTGTACTAAATAAACAATACTCATTTGTACTGAATAAACAATACTCACTTTTACTGAATAAACAATACTCATTTGTACTGAATAAACAATACTCACTTGTACTGAATAAACAATACTCATTTGTACTGTAATACCACTTGTACTGAATGAACAGTACTCACTTGTACAAATAAACAATACTCATTTGTACTGAATAAACAATACTCACTTTTACTGAATAAACAATACTCATTTGTACTGAATAAACAATACTCATTTGTACTGAATAAACAATACTCACTTTTACTGAATAAACAATACTCATTTGTACTGAATAAACAATACTCATTTGTACTGAATACACAATACTCATTTGTACTGAATAAACAATACTCACTTGTACTGAATAAACAATACTCACTTGTACTGAATAAACAATACTCATTTGTACTGAATACACAATACTCATTTGTACTGAATAAACAATACTCACTTTTACTGAATAAACAATACTCACTTGTACTGAATAAACAATACTCACTTTTACTGAATAAACAATACTCACTTGTACTGAATAAACAATACTCATTTGTACTGAATAAACAATACTCATTTGTACTGAATACACAATACTCATTTGTACTGAATAAACAATACTCACTTGTACTGAATAAACAATACTCACTTGTACTGAATAAACAATACTCATTTGTACTGAATACACAATACTCATTTGTACTGAATAAACAATACTCACTTTTACTGAATAAACAATACTCACTTGTACTGAATAAACAATACTCACTTTTACTGAATAAACAATACTCACTTGTACTGAATAAACAATACTCATTTGTACTGAATAAACAATACTCACTTGTACCGAATAAACAATACTCATTTGTACTGAATAAACAATACTCATTTGTACTGAATAAGCAATACTCACTTGTACTGACTGAACAATACTCACTTGTACTGAATAAACAATACTAACTTGTACTGAATAAACAATAATCACTTGTACTGAATAAACAATACTCATTTGTACTGAATAAACAATACTCACTTGTACTGAATAAACAATACTTACTTTTACTGAATAAACATTACTCACTTGTACTGAATAAACAATACTCATTTGTACTGAATAAACAATACTCACTTGTACTGAATAAACAATACTCACTTGTACTGAATAAACAAAATTCACTTGTACCGAATAAACAATACTCATTTGTATTGAATAAACAATTCTTATTTGTACTGAATAAACAATACTCACTTTTACTGAATAAACAATACTCATTTGTACTGAATAAACAATACACATTTGTACTGAATCAGCAATACTCACTTGTACTGACTGAACAATACTCAATTGTACTGAATAAACAATACTCACTTGTACTGAATAAACAATACTCACTTGTACTGAATAAACAATACTCACTTTTACTGAATAAACAATACTCACTTGTACTGAATAAACAATACTCACTTGTACTGAATAAACAATACTCACTTGTACTGAATGAACAATACTCATTTGTACTGAATAAACAATACTCACTTGTACTGAATAAACAATACACACTTGTACTGAATAAACAATACTCACTTTTACTGAATAAACAATACTCACTTGTACTGAATAAACAATACTTACTTGTACCGAATTAACAATACTAACTTGTACTGAATAAACAATACTCACTTGTACTGAATAAACAATACTCATTTGTACTGAATAAACAATACTCATTTGTACTGAATAAACAATACTCACTTGTACCGAATAAAAAATACTCATTTGTACTGAATAAACAATACTCACTTTTACTGAATAAACAATACTCATTTGTACTGAATAAACAATACTCACTTGTACCGAATAAACAATACTCATTTGTACTGAATAAACAATTCTCACTTGTACTGAATAAACAATACTCACTTGTACTGAATGAACAATACTCACTTGTAATGACTGAACAATACTCACTTGTACTGAATAAGCAATACTCATTTGTACTGAATAAACACTACTCACTTGTACTGAATAAACAGTACTCATTTGTACTGAATAAATAATACTAACTTGTACTGAATTAACAATACTCACTTGTACTGAATAAACAATACTCATTTGTACTGAATAAACAATACTCACTTGTACTGAATGAACAATACTCATTTGTACTGAATAAACAATACTCACTTGTACTGAATTAACAATACTCACTTGTTCTTACTAAACAGTAACAACTTGTAATTATGAACAATTATCGGTGGGCATTATTGAATGAGTACTTACTGTTAAGGAGCCTTCAGACAAAACTCTACAATCAGTGTGCATATTTTGAAGTTACATTGTTTGAATATTAACACATAAATATGAGCTGAGTAAAAGCATACTAGATACGTACACAGAAGACGTGATTTCGAACTCTCAAAAATGACGTCACTTACCAGATGTAGGCGTTAAAACTGAATTCAATTTAATGTTGACAGTAGATTTTTAATTACGGGGAGCGATTTCTAATAGCGATATATGTAGTGTAATATATATATATACATGTATGATGGCGAATTCGTGTATCCTTTCAATACATATATCGCATTGGTTAAAAGTTACATTTATAAAAGTAATCTTTCAAGTAAATGCCCCTTTTAGATATGTATCACCAACATAAGAAAATATATAATTATTTCTAATCGATGTTACCATGACAATGGTTCCCTAAAATCTTAATAAAAAAATGTTTGCAAATAGTTTTAATACTAGCTCATATTTAAAGAGTATGTAAAAAATAAACAAATTTTTATGATTTTTTTTCAGTAAATAACTGAATAATGTATAAATATCCGAAGGTACTGGTCATATACGTTTTCACATCGATATAAAGTGATTTAGCTTATCAGTAAGGGCTTATCATCTTAAATATGATTGACAAAAGTGACACGCCGATCATATATGTCGTTTACACAGGCATTGCAAGCCATTACGACATCATTAATTCATTGTAAGTCATATTAAATGCTAATGTAAGCTGTTAGATGAGTTGTCTGTGGACCAATAACTGCTACCTTCATTTTACAGACCTTGTCATAAGTGTGTGTTAGTGGTGAATAGTTTGGCATTTATATATTCAGTGAAACATAGTACTGGTTAACAGACAGGAAGTCTTAATTACCTTGAATTGTTCTTTCTGTCACTGTACGTTATGGCAACTCGTCTACTGAACAAAGGATGTCATTAAAAATGTTATTTCTGTAGTACGATTGTGTGCAAGGACTGCTAGGGTAATATATCTATATATACCACGTCAAAATCCGAAGAAGAATTTCAATACTCTTCCTTGTTGTTAAAAGGTTCCTTTTGAATACATGTAGCCAAAAGAATAATTCCGATGAAAGGAATTTGTTCGTAATATTATAACTCGTATTATATCGGTCATCGAGGAGTTACCGAAACGTTAATTATCTTTAGTGATTTGGAGACTGAACTTTTTTATGCACTGACGATCTGTACGCACATCAAACATGTATCAAATGCATATTACCTTCCAGGCCGGTTAATAGATATGTCGATTTCTTTATACGCGTCGATGACCAATCAAATGGCTAGAAACTTCCAGGACGGATAATAAATGTATATTTTGTGCAAAACATACAACTTACGTATCACTTCGCACACACAATTTGAAAAACATGTTTATTCGGTATACGGAATGTCTGTAACAAATCTGGCTTTAACGGTGTCCCGTTCAAACCTTTTCACCATCGTGGTTTCGATTCGACATCGTGGTTTTAAAATTTTAACATTTGCTTTTGATTTCATCATCGTAGTTTCGACTTTCAACATCGTAGTTTCTATTGTTTGCCATTTTACTTTCGGCTTTTCATCAACGTAGTGCCAACTGTTCACATTGGAAATAACTGGTTCCTAATTCCTCATTCAAACTTGAGTAAACAATAGCCCTGCCACGGACTCCATTCATTCGTGATTCTTTCGTAAGTCATTTCATAAACCATAATGAGCATTATACATGTATATCAGAATGGAAGAGTTTAAGAAATATTTTACCGTGAAATCAACAAAGTCGAATAAGGAATAAGGAACTGGTTCCTCGTTCCTTATTCAAACAAGAGTATCTGGTTTTTTATTCCTTATTCAAACTCTTAAATCCGATTCAGCGGGCTTGTTAAGTTTGTCACATCATGTACAATATAATAATGATAGAATGGGATCCGTGGCTATTGTCAGTTTTTTTGTTTGTTCCTTATTCGACTTTTCGACATCGTAGTTTTGTGCTTTCGTTGTTTAAAATTACTTTATGTGGCAATGGTCCTAACGGGACACCGTAGACATTACTGTGTAAACGCTGCCACAAGCAAACCAACGTACACGCATATTTAATGCTTTCATAGCAAGCGAAAAACTACAAAATCGACACGAAATATTCAGATGCTGGTACTGTTTTGAGGTCCTACTCTTTTGTCTTCGAATATACAGCAGATCATTCCGATACTAATCAGAAATTATTTCAAGTTTTCATTTTGATGTGACAGTAGTAACTCTACAATTAACATTTATAAAGTCATCATTTTACTTTAATAAATTACTGTGAAACTTGTCTGTTTGCATTGCTCGTTTGTTTTCCGCAACAGCAGCTCTAGAATCATTTTGACAGACAAACGTAATCATATTTTTACCGTATACCGTGTAACATCTGTAACATACATTTGTACTTTAAGCAGAACCTAAAATAAAAACCATTTAACATGTTTAAAATAGAGGGAAAGAAAGACATCAAACGAAATGTAGGTTTGTCAGAAAGTGCAAACAACATAAGTTGAATGTCCTTTGAACAAAATAGGATTGTTTTTAGCACTTTAATATAATCTGCATATCTCGATTGCCTGTGGCAACAAACTCTGCTCTTATCGCAACATCAGATTTTCCCGGTAAAAAATTCCGGGAAAGTAGAGCACCCTCATGTCTTTTTGTTCGTTCGCAGCTTAGTGGATATTGTTCTTATATCGCTAACGAGAATTCCATTGCAACATCTGAAACGGTTCGACCCAAGCAATTTGAAAAGGAAAAGAGTTGAAAGGATGAAATACAAGCTCCACTTCCTGCGGCTGATTTTTATAAATAAGCCCGGTTTAAACAGTATAAGTATAAAGTAACCAAGTGAATCAATTTGGAATCCAAGACATGGTTCCTTTCAAGAATTTATGAAAGTTTTCCCTATGTGAATATAAAAAAAAAATATTGACCCCTCGACTACGAATTATTAAATAATGTGGTCTTTGTGGGTCTAAACTCTGCTCTTATCGCAACATCAGATTTTCCCGGTAAAAAATTCCGGGAAAGTAGAGCACCCTCATGTCTTTTTGTTTCGTTCGCAGCTTAGTGGATATTGTTCTTATATCGCTAACGAGAATTCCATTGCAACATCTGAAACGGTTCGACCCAAGCAATTTGAAAAGGAAAAGAGTTGAAAGGATGAAATACAAGCTCCACTTCCTTGCGGCTGTGATTTTTTATAAATAAGCCCGGTTTAAACAGTATAAGTATAAAGTAACCAAGTGAATCAATTTGGAATCCAAGACATGGTTCCTTTCAAGAATTTATGAAAGTTTTCCCTATGTGAATATAAAAAAAAAATATTGACCCCTCGACTACGAATTATTAAATAATGTGGTCTTTGTGGGTCTAAACTCTGCTCTTATCGCAACATCAGATTTTCCCGGTAAAAAATTCCGGGAAAGTAGAGCACCCTCATGTCTTTTTGTTCGTTCGCAGCTTAGTGGATATTGTTCTTATATCGCTAACGAGAATTCCATTGCAACATCTGAAACGGTTCGACCCAAGCAATTTGAAAAGGAAAAGAGTTGAAAGGATGAAATACAAGTACAAGCTCCACTTCCTTGCGGCTGTGATTTTTTTATAAATAAGCCCGGTTTATACAGTATAAGTATAAAGTAACCAAGTGAATCAATTTGGAATCCAAGACATGGTTCCTTACAAGAATTTATGAATGTTTTCCCTATGTGAATATAATAGAAAAATATTGACCCCTCGACTACGAATTATTAAATAATGTGGTCTTTGTGGGTCTAGCCTTAAAGATTTTCAAATTATTTTTTCTTTTTCACGGTTGGCAAGGCAACCAGCACTCGGCGTGTAACAGCACCTTTCGAGGAATCACCATAGAAACATCCATACTTCCATCAAGTGGATGTTGAAGAAAATGGCGGACGGACGGACGGACGTGTGGTACCAACAGCGTACCCAGCATATAGATATATATGCTTAGGTTAGCTAATAATAAAAATAAGGGAGAAAATAATTAAAGTTCACACAGCAATCTGATTCACAAAAAGGCGTGGCCTTTCATGAAATTTATAAACCGGGCCCGAGCACGTTTTTACTTCAGAAAATAAAATACAAAGTCCTAGTTTCAGAAACCTTGTTCTAATTTTGTCTCTTCAAGTGATGAATTTACCAGACTTTCGCTTGATTTCATTTGATTTTATTTGCATCAATCTTCACGAGATAATCTGTTTCGCATTGTGCATGCATATATGCATTTACATATTTTCCTGTTTAAGCTATTCTACTAATTTTTTACGTCTTCGAACCGCTGAATCTCCTACTTTCGTGTCCCTTGTTACATGCACTGTTTCGTTGACAGAACACACATACATGCATGTCTTCTATTGCCAGCTGAACTCTTCAAATGTTAGATAATTATGTTTGTTTTCATAATATATTTGCTTCGATTAATAATTAAATAATTAGAAAGTACGTTATAAGTAATAAAACGCTTGTCTCTCATACCAACAGTGTTTATTACAGTATTAAAGGCAAGTATTGTGCGATATATTTTATTTAAGAAATAATAAATGCCTCCCTGTTTTTTATCGTTGAATAAAATATATACTCAGGAATTTGGATGCGTAGTAATTAAGTCACGAGTGCGTAGCACGAGTGATTTAATTTTTCGCATCCAAATCACTATTTATTTATTTCGATTCTTACACGTTATTTTCTTTGAAAACAATCCCGAACTTTATTTACGCGTAGTAGTACATCGTTGTAACCTTAAAATGCGAGATATGATTGGACGCGCTTGTTTACATACGTCACGTCGTTACGTCATTTAAGGCACGTCGTTCTTGGAAAAATGTGCTGTAAAATAAAATACAGGCTTTTCCTATACGTTTATATAGGAAAAGCAGCCGCTTGTGTTAGAATTATTTTTAATTTCAAACACGGTAGTGCACAACATAAACGACGTAGTCAAGGCCTCTGTGTGGCCGTTGCTAATGTAAGTGTTCATAATCGATCAATCTAGCACGTTTTTTTTTCTGTAAATGGTATCAACCGGTTGGTAATTTTAAAAAATCAATATAAAATTGTCGTCGATGTTCAAAAACATGACAAAGACTGTGAATGAATTTTAATCAAAGCACTGAAGGTACTGAGGGGCTTCGGACGGTTTGTATCCAAATCTTGAATATATGGAGAGAAAAATATAGTCGGTAGATCTAGATCTCCTAGGTGAACTAATGGAATTTTTGGAAAAACATATGAAGTCCAAATTTCAGTACAAAAAGAAACAACGAGCATATTTATGTCAATTATTTTGCCAAATCAGGTTTAATGTGCTTCACTGCTGTGGTCACAAAATATGGTATAAAACAACTTTATTAAGTGGAAAGATATGTATTCAATTGTTTATGCACGTAAGGATTAAAAATATTCTATTTTTTACTTAATAGGCACTGAAAGGTGAGAATTAGTGGTTTTTCAGTATTTTGGCGACCATCTTGGATTTCTGAAAACGTACCATCATGTGTCAAGTCCACCCAAATTGTTTTGACACTTTGGACATTTATCTCAACATTGATATGAAAATTAGCCGGTACGCTTTTTTGAACACGGGAGGTCCTCAGGGACTGGACTATATATGAGATAAGCTTGACAAAATTAGAAAATATTGTTAAATATGTACACAATGCTATGTTATTTAGACAGGAAACGCTTGATATTTTATCTACTTCTTAGTAGTTAAGATACATTTCATGCCCTTTATGCTCGATAATTACTCCTATGTATAAATACTATTCATTTATAAAACGGCCAAGGGTATTTGCCAATAAACTTTGAAATCTGAAAAGAAACACATTTTTCTCAGTTTTTATTTAATTTTTTTCTTAAATGCACATCAACATCCATTTTTTACTTTTGAATTCTAAATTGAAGTTATTGTTCAAAATGCAGGTAAAATATCTAAAAATTCTTGTATTTCCTTCATCGGAAAAAATTATTTATCAAAAATTGAAAAAAGGAAGTTTTAATAAAGTGGGTAGAGTAATAATAAGGAACATACTTTTTATTCAAATGATAACAAAAATACCGCTATCGTTAAGTTTTCATCTTAACGTATTACGTTGGAAAAGTTGGAAAACTAATACCTACTCTGAAAAACATAACATTTTACACTACCCGAATTCCAGCTAATGCTGAGTTTTGCACCACACTTAGATGGCTATTATTGCGAAAAAGTTAAATTATCGACCCATCATTGTTTTTTCCAGAAACTAACTAGCAATGTGTTAGTCTCTATAAAAAAAACAGGGACAATAAAAATTTCAGCTGTTTGGACGCGTGTCAGCAAATATTATTGTAAGCTGTAAATGGAGGTACCCACTGTGAAAATGTTTCGTTAATACTGTGTCTGGGGTACATCTACGGGGTAGAAAATGTATGAATAAACACCGGAACAAGTAGCAAATCCGTATGTACACGGAAGACCTATTACAATAAACATTATACCGAATTATAAGTAATTCACAAGTCATACATTCACCTAAAATTCAACAATAATATGAAACATCATTTAGTTCGTATTTTAAAACTTACACTTACTTTTCGCCTTTTTTCTGTGAATTGGACCCTGTATGATCATCTGTGGCTTTTGTGATACTGGATATACATATAAAGCGTTTCATTATCGGCGCCACGCATACAGTAAATATATGTGATTTTCAGCAGAAACTTATCGCATTTCAATTACTTAATATCAACGTATTATTGGTTTTCACATAGCATAGCTCAAACAAATCTAGACCAAAACAGATCATCAATTTGATAACAGATCTAATGGAAGTTTTGATAACCTGCTGTGGTAACATTTTTGTTCAGCAGTAACGTTAAAACGGAAGACGCTTCTTTCGGAATTTATCGGTTATTATCGTTACAGTAGAGTTTTTTTTATAGCTTTATCTTGTTACCCTGGCGGGTTAGAATTCTTGGCATTCATTTTTTTTTTCTAGGAATGTACGTAAGGTGATGATGCAACAGTTATTTCCCGGTGAGCGACTGCGGTATGTTATCTGAACAAAAACAATCCCCTGAACAGTTAGTTCAGAGAAATCATTATAAGTAAGTATCAGTTTAAGATATGCCAGTAACATTACTTGCTTTCTAATAATTAAATATTCAAATTGAGGAACGATAAATATTTCTAGTGGAAGAATGTCTTTTATCATTTTAGATTTTTAGTAATTGTTTGAACCGAGGTTTTGCAATACACGACAGCATCAGTCTTTACAACAATGAATGGTGATTTCCATCTTCCAATGATTTCTATTACGCATATATACATTCTACGTACGGACCGTTATATGCAAACTCGATGACCCGTAAGAGATTTGAACCCAGTTCACGATCTTTGCCACACGAATTTTCGCTCCTAACGATATATGCAGTTATGGTCCTGTATAATTTTACCGGTTCACGCTTTTTTGACGCGCCCATGTTGAAGGTGTTATCACTTGTCGCCTTTTTCTAAAAAGATGTCTTTGAAGTTGAACTCTTACCTAAAAAAAATTCTTGTTTAAAATTTATGAAACCAATATCAATGATAGCCTAAAACAAAATTAAATTTTGAGAGATAAGAGTAAATCCACGCTAGTTTAAACCATTTTAGGAAAATTATCAGTATAATGTCAGCTCATAGTTTTCCTCCGCATTTTAGTCGGTCTCCGTGGTGTAGTGGATAAGTCGGTGACCTTGTAATGTGACCAAAAAAAGAAATAATAGAATACAATTCAGTTACATTTTTTTCTTCTGTTTTTTTTTTTTTTTTTTGCTTTTAAACTTTAAAACCACTTTTTAAATGTTTTTTTTAATTTGATTTAAATGCACAATGCTAAATGTAAACACGAACCAACTGTGTGAGTCCTGTACAGTGAAAACTGCGCATCAATTAAGTGATATAGTTGTTTTTCCGAACAAATGGTAAAGGGATCAGAGTATGTGAATTGTTTCCTATATGTAAAGATGTATTCTTGTTTTGAATTGATACCGCAAGATATGGGAAAGGACGTTTTTATGTAGCAATAGTTTAGAGTAGCATTCATCTTGTGTAACTAGTTGCTCATTGAAAGCCTTTCTAGAATTACTAATGTATTTATTTAATGGTTTCACACTTAAGATTTTAAGCCTAGAAAATCAATAATGAAATATCTGATTCTCGTGCTTTCTACAAAGTCGACATTTAAATTAGTATCTGATGCCCCGTTCTCACCGCCGAATTGAGTACTTCGATCACCCCGACCGGACAAATTCCGCGACCAATCTTGAACAGGTGATTGATTGTCCGGGTGCCTACGAGACGGTAGGGGACCTCTGTCAGACCTGTAGTGGACCATACCCTTCAAGACAACTTTAAGACCACTTGCCGGCACATATCCGACTTCTACTCGACCTCTACTCGACCTATCCAATCCCTTCCGATGTCTACCCGATCAACACGACCAGCCCGACCTTTTCCTCACATTTACCCGACTTATACCCGACCATGTACTACCGGGCACGATCTCAGCACGATAGCAGCAGACTAGGTACATGTATAAAACTGAAGCATTTTAATCGGGATTCAAGTTGATCGAGTAAATGCATCTGATTGGGGTCGTACAAGATCGAGTACATGTCGTGTACATGTGTAGTTGATCGGATATATATTATATGTGACTAGATGTCTTCCCGATGAACTAGACCGTACACACGAGTATGTACGAGTTTACCAGAGCGCTACAAGATGTATTTCAGACCGCTTCCTCACAAGCGCTCCACACGCATTTTTTGACATATTCAAAAAATCGTGTTGAAACCCCGACCGCTACCGATCAATGTAGACCACTGCAGGCCGGGCAGGATCCCCTGCAGACCGAGGGAGATCATTTCATGATCGAGTTACGCAGATCGGCGTTGGGAAGTGGCCATTAAGGTACAACAACACACACAGAAGCTGAACGGTCCAGTTTAATATCAAATTAAGAAGTAACTTGTCAGGTTTGGCTTCGAACACGAGTTACATAAGCAAGAATTGAGTCAACTTACAGCTACGATGCTCCAATTTGGGTTTGAAAGCCTATCCTTTACTCTGTTTTTTAAGTATCTTATTAACATACGTGTGAGTGTGTGTTGCAATTTAGTAAGAATAGGTATAAACATTTTACATGATGAAGTATGCTACAAGGCCTAGATACATACACGCAATAACGATTTCCTGTCTCTCGTTTAGCTCTCTGGAGCAGATGGTGATATTTTAGGGTGGTTTGATGTCCTTCGTCCGTCGAGTGTGCGTGCTTGCGTGCGTGCGTCAATAATTTCTTCGAACGACATCTCCTTAACCGCTCGCCAGAAGTTTATGAAACTTGACAGCTAAGTTCCTTGGGCGATCCTTTAACAAAATTATAAACAAAATGCCAGGCAACGGAAAAGTAAAAATTTGTTAAAAATCGCCTTCTACAAAACTTCAAGGGGTAGAGCTTACACATTACGCCAGCGGGGTCACTTGTTTAACATAGACTAAAACAGGAAGACTTCCTCTAATAACTTCAAGACCTAGAGTAAAGGTTTTTTGTATGTTGTATTTTGTAGCCTACCATGTTATCAAAGTCATTAACCCAGGTCAAAATTTTCACCGCACCGGAGTTACTCGAATTTACAGTTATATAGGGAAATATTTAAAACTATTTTTCTCCAACACTAAAATGCCCAGAACTTAGATATTTAGCATGTAGCAGTGCCTTGTATCCATGTACTAATACTGTTCAAATGACCTTGACCTACTTTCTGTTTTTAAAGCCACATCAATCAAATGTGGACCATGTATACAGTTTTGCATGTAAATTGGCTGATCTTGACCAACTTTCCTGGTTTGAAGTTACAACGACGGAATTTAAACCATATGTATTTCAACTTTGGCTATGACTTACCTTGACCTTTGATATAGCTTTTGATCCCAAAATCCCATGACTTACCTTATAAGGACATTTTGACCTTCTTTCTTGTTCTAAAGTGCCAGATACTCAGGTGAGCGATAAAGGGCCATCGTGGTCCTATTGTTTATATATTAACTTTGTTTTTATTTGCGTTAATTTGATACTCACGAAATGTATTTAACTCACATTTATTTTCACGACGCTATGTCAGCAAAACAAAATGCAATCGTGACCATTTTTTGCAATCCATGTCGATACTGTTATATTGTTGGGGAATAATGCATGGAATTGGAAGTTTCGTGTTATTCATAAAACTTACATAAACCTGAACTTAATTAAGATATGCTAATAAAATCCCACTAATCTGTTTTTAGTTTGCCAGAATGTGAATAAATCACACGCGCTAGAAGTAGTACGCGTGTTAAGATTAATTGCATGAATGTAAAATACTCTACTAAAATCGTCATGGAAAGTATAGGTTAAAGGTCTATGTTACAGGAATGAGCAGAATTATTGCAAGGGGGCGTTAACAACCCGCAGCAATAAGTTTTCTATGCCTGTTATATGGACCTGTAAATACATCCAGTTTGTCCCACCTATAGAAAATGTTTGCATTGAAAATATATATATAGATTTAGGGATGGAGCTCTCACAGAAAAAAAATAGGCGCACTGCATATATAAAGTCAGTTTAGAAAATAAGTCTTGCTTTTTTAATAAAATAAAATTGGAAAGAAGGGCAAACGGTGCAAACAAGGCGGTATAGGTAAATCTCTTTATATTTGCCGCCATCTTTGTGTTAAATGTTACCACGCGACGTGTAAAGAGATAGAAAAAAGAGGTACGGTCAGTTAAGACTGCACTTCTACCACTGTATAGCTATTGAATTGGTTTGAAGTTATATTCCGGACAAACGTAATTTCAGATTACAAAGGGAAGATATCTAAAACAAGTTGTGGAATAAGGAACGTCATTTAAGTTATGTTCCGAATATGTATAAGTTAAGATAACGAAGTGAGATAATTAAAAATTTGCGCAAGGCAGAGGTATGGTCCCCCGTCACTGCATCCAATCTTGGTGTTCTCTACCACTGTGTGAAACACCAAGTCAATCGATTGAATGATAATGGATGTGTCCCGAACAAGGTTAATATAATATGACAAATAAAGGTTATTAAAACCAAGGAAGAGTTATGGTTCTTAGTCACTGCACTGCATCTACCTCTATGTGAAATATAAAGTCAATCCATTGAATAGTTCCTGGGATATGCTCTCAACAAACATAATTCAACTGATATCAAGGATTTTTGTTAAAGGTGGTCACATGAAAGGGTCGTAATCCAATTAAAATCAATGAACCAGAACATGCTGATAATAGTCGCATCTCCTTTTGCTAGTGAAGCTTCCCATGAAGATTTCCCCCTTGCTGTATGTCTACCTGTCTGTCCGTCGTCTGTCTGACCACTTTACCTTCAGTATCCGCTCCAAAATCGTGTTTTCTTAATTATACGTTCTAGGAAACATCAGTATGAAGTCTAGTTGTGCATATTACAATTAAGGGTCATATACTCAAAGGTCCATGTCACGGACCTGAATCTTGAAAATCTTGTCCTTTTCGTAACCTTCAAAACCCCTTGTTTGATTTTCATCAAATTTTCAGTAAAGCATCAGCATGAAAGTTAGTTGTGCATATTACAATCTGGGGTCGTATCGTTAAAGGCCATGGTCACAGGGCCTGAAATGGAAAATGTTCTCGTCCACTCTTAATCTCCTAATCCTCTTGTTGAGGTTCATCACATTAGTTTGTAGTCTAGTTATGTATACAGCAGGTTGAGGTTATATCTTCAAAGGTAAAGGTCACAGGGGTCTGACAGTTGTAAATTTTGCCCGCTCGTCATCTCCTAAACCACTTGTTAGATTTTCATCAGACTTTTAGGGAAGCATCAGACTGAGTATGAAGGCTAGTCCCTTTTACTTTTGGAGTCAAAGGTCAGTTTAACTATAACGACCTTTAATGAAAAAGCAGTTTCCTATCAATAACTGCAGAACAGTTTTTTTTGTAATTTCAGCAACCACAGTTGCCCGTTTATTATCCCCGTCATCATGGAGAGTGGGGTCGGAGAGCCATCCCTACTACTCCTTACAAAAGTTATATACATATAAATCAACAGATTACAAAAAGAAAAAAGAGCTAATTTTGAGACCTGGTCAGAAACACTATTGATTTGAGTGGGGGGTTTGTTGTTTTTCCTGACGTAAAACAATACATGTTAATATAATTTTTAAGCTTACTGTCCTGATAAATCTGTTGACAGTCTTAAAAAGATCTGACTTTTTGAACAAATTCATGTCTATAGTAATTACATGCTGTTTTGTAGGGTTTTTTTTTAGAAAAATAGTACGAGAAGGAGCTGACTGAGATACAGTCTCAAAGTTATAATACTGCTCAAGTGAGGAACTCCTAGTAAATAATACTATACAACCATATTTTCTCAGAGTATACAAAAAATATCAGTCAAGCTTTAACAAAAGAACTATTTATGACTGAGCCAGTCAAAAAGACTTTACTACCCTGCAGCCATGCCCAATAAGAACAGAACTGCTACATACTGAAATTTAAGTTAACTATAACTTTAACGACAACGGCTTTTCAAGATTAGAAATCATTGGTTAGTGTATTTTTGAAAACGACAATGATCCGATTGAGCAGTATTATCATTCTAAACATATTCTTACTTAAGTTTTGTTAGAGAATTTGTTTTTCTTAATTAATCAACTTCAGCAAAGGAAAAAAGTAGACACAATCTTATATATTAAAGATTATAGTAAAAGTAAAATATGCTTACTACATGTATAGTAAGATATGCTATGATGTGCAAAAGGTGTACAATGTACTTTCATTTTCAAATATGTCCCCTTATTTACATTATGTACAAAAATAAGTTGATGTTGAAAGAATATCTATTAAAAGAAAGTTTATTGTTCTAGATGCAACTAAAATAATTCAAGACTGTAGGCTTATTTTTGAAATAGTCTACCAAAAAAGTAGGCAGAGAAAAAAAAAAGGTTCAAATTAAAAAGAGGTTTAGGTGCAAACTACTAGGGTTTCCATCTTACCATTACAAACTAATATCTGTAAATAATTTAAGGAGTTTTTCAGTTGTTGGTGGAGGGCTCAGCATACATACACACACACTCAAAGAGAGAGAGAGAAAAAATATATAGACATTTCTCAACGCAGTTTCATTTCTCTAGGATTGTTCCCGTGAAAAAAGTTAAATAAACATGTTCCGATGTACTTTTTTTGTTTGCCAATTGCATTGACAACATATTTAACCTTGACAAATACTATTCTGAAACCACTAAGGCTTTAAATTTTTCCCATGACTTTTCGAACTCGTTGTATTTGGAAGTTTGTTCCGCATTATATTTTTCAATTTTATAATTGGTGACAATCTGATTTCTTACATTTTCTATACTAGGCCTTAATTTTTTTATCCTGCTATAATATATGTGGTATTTTGCATATAAAAATTAGTTTGTTTAATACCGATTCATATCCTGTATTACCAAACAGGATATCTGACACAGTCCAGTTTTGAAACATAATATTACATTTATTCTTGATATAAGTTTGAAACTGTTGCCAAAATTGCTTTGTTACTTCACAGTCAAAAAATAAATGAATCAGGGTTTCTGGCTCGCCTTGACAGAATGTACAGTGATCTTCATTGATGATATTCATTTTTTTCAACAAATAATTCGTTGCAAGAATTCTATGATTTATCCTAAACTGAAACCATATCATTTTCGGGTCTTTTTGTAAGTTTACGGACAATATCATATATGGAGTTACTTTCGAAAAAAATTGGTTCTGTACTGGCTCTTAATTCGTTCTTCCATTTTTGTAAAGAGTCTGGATAGTGGCCTTCATTTAGCATTAATTTATATATTGACCTACATCCTTTTTTATCTTTTTATAATTGCCAGACTTTGAGGAATGTGCATGTTATAGTTGATTTTCGTGAGCAAATGTTGAAAGTCGTTAACTTCAAGGAATTCCTGTATGCATTCACAATACCCCTGTATTCTAAGAAATTACTTCTATATTAAAAGGTATTAGAAAAGTCATTAAAAAGAAAAAAATTCACCCTCTTGGTTTAATAAATCCCCAACAAACAGAATTCCATGTGATATCCATCTGTTTAAACAAACACTTGAATTACCGACTTTGATTCCTGGGTTCAGCCACAAATGAATGGACGAGCATTGTTTGCTATTTTCTGGTTTTAATTTTGAGGAGAGAGTATAGTAACTGTATAAAACATCTTTCCAGAAGGGATTGATATCCTGATGAAGTTTTCTCTAATAAAATCTGTTCCAAATTTAAAAATACTGCTTACATAGGGACAAGTACTATCTATAAAATTACTAAATTTGTTATTAGAGTTAACAAGTCTTCTTAACCATGTCGCCTTTAAACTATTGATAAAACATTTCAAGTCAATCATTTTCAAACCACCAAATTTATAGTCTTGTGTTATTATATTTCTTTTAACTTTATCTCTAGAATCATTCCACAAAAAATTGAAAAACATAGTTTGTATTTTGTTAATCTTAGCCAAAAGAGGGATTTGGGATACTCAAAATCAACTGATTTAGTTTTGCAAGGGCAAGTGATTTAATTACTACTATTTTACCAATTGGGGAAAGAATTCTTTTAGACCAGTTTGCAAATAGTTTCTTGATTTCCTCAATTTTTAACTCATAATTCAGGTCTACAATTTCAGATAGATCATTGGTAAATTTGACACCTAGAACTGTGAAAGTTTTATTATTCCATGTCAAGTTATATTCAGGACAGAGAATGGTATTACTGTTCTTTCGTGAACCGAACCAGATAACCATTGTCTTCTCGCATTAATATTAAGGCCAGAGAGTTTAGCATAGAATTTTAAGGTTAACATTGTGTACTTTAGTGATTTATTTGTACCATCAAGAAACAAACTAGTATCATCAGCATATTGAGATATCTTATATTCATTTCCATGTATTGTAATACCTTTGATATTTTGGTTATTTCTTATTAATATTGAAAGTACTTCAGCACATAGAATGAATAGGTAGGGTGACAGGGCATCTCCTTGACGACAGCCTCTTTGAAGTAAGAACCACTCTGACATATGTCCATTTACAATTACACATGATTCAACATTTGTATAGAATAATTTAATCCATGTACGTATTGAATTACCGAAATTAAAAATTCTAACACTCTGTGCATAAAATTCCATGACACTGTATCAAACGCAGCCGCAAAGTCAATCAGGAGTAGTAACCCAGGGATATTATTTTTCTCTGTATAATAGAATAAGTCATAGAGCATTCTAATGTTTGTGGCCATAAATCTGCCTGGCAAAAACCCGTTTGGTCCTCGTTTATAACATTTTCCAAGATGTTTTTCAAGCGAAAAGCAATTGATGCTGAAGCTATCTTATATGCAACATTTAATAAGGAGATAGGCCTCCAGTTTTTTAAGTACAGTTTGTCTTTATTCCCCTTAGGGATGCAAGTTATGACCCCTTGCCTTTGTGTAATTGACAACTCTCCATTTGAGTATGCATAATTCATTGACCTTACAAGGAATGTGCCAATATCCTTCCAAAAAAAACTTAAAAAACTCTACCGTAAAGCCGTCATTTCCAGGGCTTGTATTATTTGACATTCGTTTCAGCGAGTTTAGCATTTCATTATGAGTCAGAGTCCCCTCGATGGATTGCTTAACATCTTCCGAAAGCTTCGGTACATTAAAACATCCTAATTTTTCATTCAAAGATATATTTTCAGTCTCTGTAATTTTATATAAATCTGCATAGTGACGTTTTGTTTCAGCAAGAATTTCTTCTTGAGTTTTTAAAGTATTACCATTTGCTGCAATTAGGGAATTCAAGATTACAGAAGTAACGTGTAGGTTTTTCTCCTTCATGGATCCATTTAGCTTTTGATCTAATAAATATCCCATTCATTTTTTTCTTTCTTAATTCAGACAATACACTTTTCTTGCTTTCTAATAACTCATAATTAATATTTGTCTGTTTTTCAATTTTCTCAATTTCTTTCAAAATTTTTCCTCCTTATTAATTTCTGATTTCTTCTTTAGTGAGGAGTAAGATATTGACAGCCCTCTGATATTTAACAACAAAGTCTCGAAAAATAACTGGTCATTTATATTCAGTCTTAAATCCTGGAGTGGTATATCATTAATTTCATCCGTATTTTCTGGTATGTCAACCACATACTGTTGTTTTGTTTCTGTAATTATTTTTTTACTTTACTTACATATACTTCATCCCTTAGTAGTGTATTGTTAAATTTCCAATATGACAATCCTTTTCTAAATTTACCAAATTCTAGTGAAGTTAAAATAAAGAGAATGGTCTGTACGGTATCCAGGTAAAATTTGAGTATTGTTCATATCAGTATACAGATATTCAGAAATAAGGAAAAAATCAAGACGCGCCTTCTTAATTGGATGTTGTCTAAACCATGTATATTCTCTTTTTCAATATTATTTTCCCTCCAGCAATCCATTAAGCTGAACTCTGACATAATGTTGTAAAAGCTTATCACGGGCATTTGGATTATTTAAAGCAGATAATTATAGCAATCTATATCTGGATTCAAGACCAAGTTGAAATCACCAGCCATGATATACTGAGAGTTTTCAAATTTTGACATTTTCTCGGAGACTGTTTCATAAAAGTTTGGACTATCTCTATTAGGACCATAGACATTAACTAGAGTGATATTTTTATCACAAACTTTACAATTTAAAATGAGCAAATTTCCTCATCATCTTTTTCTACATTATTAACCTTACATTCAAAATTATTATTAATGAGTATTGCCACGCCTCTTGATTGGCTGCTAAAGTTTGAAAAATATGTCTCATAGCCCCAAATGGAGCGTATGTATTTTTCCTCTTTTTCTATGAAATGAGATCTTGTAACATGCATATGGAGTACTTCTTACTTTTTAGGAAGTTAATAACATCCCTGCATTTACTTCTGTCACCCAGACCTTGAACATTCATTGATATAATAGATACTTGATTAGTCATGGTTGTTTAGAAGCTGATAGGACTTTATCTCAAAAAGCCGGAGAAGAAGAATGAATAATGCCATGGCAAATATTTCATGATAGTGAATGGGAACATTATAAAAATGGTAAAAAACTGCTTTAAGAATGTCTTCTTTATACATAAATATCCATACCAAGCTTCCACCCAAAACTTACTCTCGTCTAAACTTGACTCCATAATGAGGTTTTGGCTTTGGAGTATAGAAACTGAATTACTTACAAAGTACCAATAATCTTAGGAAAAAGTTTCTAAATTTATGTATTCATTTGTAACAGGTGTAGAGGGCTGTGAAAAAAAAACCATGCGGGGTCCATTGTTCAACAGTTTGCATAATTATAGTATTGTTATATTATTTAAAAACACAGAATATATTTGTGTCCCACTTATTTTTAAAACAAATTGACTATTTCACCATACAAAAGTGAATGATTGCCACAGCAACCAAAACCGATACAAACAGCGCAAAAAAACACCCAGGCACTCAACTCAATCCGTATGCAACTGCAGTTTTAAGTTTTACAGTAAATACATTACCAAGTAAAAATCCTTTTTAAGTGGATTAATCCAACTTTGCTTACAAGCTTGTTAGTTTAATACAATATTTTGTCCCCTTTAGCAAAAGGTGCTAAGTTCAACAAGGTCTAATAATATTAATAGCAAAAGGAGATTAAACAGAACCTGTTATCTGTATTAATAAAAACAAAGATTTTCTTTTTTTTAAAATATGTGCTTGTTTATCAACACACAATAATTATCTAAAAGAAAAAAGTCTTAATATTTATCTATTATGTTATTAATACAGCTTTATTACTAAGTGTTTTCTGTAAAAAAATCAACCGGCTTAATAACAGTTCTTGACGGATGTCAGTTCTCCGCAAAAATGCAACAACAGAATTTTTTCAAATATTCAATGGTAATTAATGCTCACCCTGTGCCTCTTGATTCAAAAATATAATATATTCGAATTGGCCGTCCCTGTCCTATCAAATCCCTATAAATTCAGGTGTGTGGTTGCTGGTCCTGAAATGTAAATGACGGGACCACAAAGAACCGCATTCAGAGTTTACGCTGTCAAATATTTAAAAATTGTCCAAGACCAAAAGGTCCAGTTTCAAATGCCACTCAAACTTAAGACGTGTCTTTGTTTTTGGTTAGAAATTAATGGAATAAATATAACCGGAATGCAACATGTGCAAACACTGAAAAGGCAGCATAATCTAAGTTAACACCCGTTCAATTAATACAGAGAAGACTCCAGCAAATTCTAGATTTAACTTAAAAGTTCTACATACGTCGATCTTTAATATTTCGCGAAAATACATTACAGTACACTTGTTCATATCGCAGCACATATTTATTTACAAAAAAAAGAGACGAAACTCTTTTTCTATATAACACTGGAAATTACTTAAATATTCAAATCATAATAACATACCGTAAATCTAGCGAGGACTAGTTCAATTTAACTTTTACGTTTTAAAAACATTGGAACACAAGGGCGCCGCCATTTGCATAAATCTATGTCGGCCAGACGAATGCTTTCTTCCCTCATTGATCACATGACTATTCGTCATTCTATATTAAGAAGCACAGTAGCCAATCATTTACTCAGAAACATAAATAACCCAAGAGGCACAGTGTAAACATAAACACCACCACGTGTTTTTGCGCACATGTTAGATTAATGCACTATATATAGTCAAACAACGGTAACACATAGGGAAATATTACAATTATTTGCAACACAGAGTATATTATTCTTCATGCGTCAATGTTTGTCTTCATGTAGGAACACTAAAAAGTTGGCATCTAACTGTACTGTATCGTTCGTATAGATCTGAATATATATAATATAATAAAGTGAGAACACTGAAAAGTTTGCATCTTACTGTGCTGTACTGTTAAAGTATATATCTGAAGATATAATAAACATGTTCAAAACCCATAGATTTTTAGTTTCACCGCACCTGTTATACAATGAACTGTTTCAAAGAACTTTGTTTTCTGATTATTTAAGAGTGTGTCACAACTTATGTTGTTGATCTAAAACACAGGGGTGCCCACAGACGTTGTTGATATCCCAGATCCAACAGGGGTGTCTACAGACACAGACTCTAGGTCACATAAACCAGACACCAGGAATTTACGATCATTTGTCAGTAGGGCCAGAACTTTACCCTCATCGGTCCATGCAGTTTTCACCTTTGAGTGTGCGAGACATCTTCCAGAAGTTTGGCGTTGGTCAGCGTCAGGTCTTCACGGATAACATATGCAGACCCTTTCAGTTTTCTGCGTGCTTTAAGTACCTCGTTTTGGTATACCTTTGTACAAATTTGCAGATAATGGGTCTGTAGCCATCACTCCTGTACTTTCCTATTCTGTGCGAATGTCAATATCAGAAGTGTGGAGCTTTATTCTCAGTTTATTCTTCACAAGTTTCAGAACTTTATCACATGATTCATAGGATGTTTCCTTCTTATCATCTTCTATGCCGTATATACGTACACTGTTGCGACGCGTATATTGCTCCAGATCATTATTCTTCCTATCCATAGATTTGATCTTACCTCCCTTTCTTCAAGTCTATGTTCTAGCTTCTCGTTCACTTGAACTAAAAGGCATTCTTTTCTTCCAGGGATTCAGTCTTTGTCTCTAGATCTGATACTTTGTACCTAAGCTCTTCAATTATGCTTTCCACAGCTCCCACTTTGGCATTGACATCCCTCACTTCTTTGCTCACCTTTTCTTCTCCTTCTGCATTTCTAACTTAATGCTTTTTCTAACTCTTTTAGCTTCTGTTTTAACACTTCCTCGTATTAACTCCTTGAACTTTTTTCTATATACTCTTGCGAGGCAAGACTACTTAACTTTTCTGTCACCTTGTTCAACATGTCTTTAAGTTCCCCTGGATCTGAACAAGCTTTCAAATGCTTGTCTAAAGTCTGTTGTTTAGAATCTTCTGCCGGCACAACTTTGGACTTCGGGGCTGGACTACTCACAACTGACGTATCTGCCTCTTCCATATTGATACTGTCATCTGCTAACTTAGTTTTTGAGTTCCTTGCTACTGAGGTAGCTGAAGGAGCCTGTCTTTCTTTTGGTCTTTCTTCGGCCCCATTCTACTTTAAATAGCTGTTTAATATTGTTTATCAAGTTTACTTATCTTGAAAACACAGTGGTGTGATCTCAGTCAGCTGTGCACTCGCCCGTGTATAGTCAATATTCAATATCGTATTTTGTAAATCCCGTGCAAATCGTGCTATGTGCTCACCATTCTATTGTTTTTTTAAAAACTCAAAATAATCCCGATTTCCACACTCTCTAGCCAAAAAACGTTTACAGAATCATAATCCTCGTAAAATTATCTTCTACATAGTATATAATTTTCGCAATTAACTCCGGTATTTCACTTTTAAACTTAGAATTTATAAGCGTGATAGAAAACCACGTCTACTTCGTGTTGCAACCTTGACCCCCCACTGCAGAACAGTTTATCGTAGGCTCATCCCGGTGGTTGCGGGCTCTAGCCCCACTGGGGTCACGACCGAACCGCCTCAGTACAGGTTTTTTCCAGGAAGCGGACTCGAAAGTGACTCGATCATATGCAAGTAATTTCTTAGGGTTATTGTTTATAAACTATGAATGACCCTTATTGAGGTCAGTGGGTCAATGGACAATTTCAGACGGGAGTCTGAAACCCTGAAGTTACTGAGAAATAGCGAGTACACGAAGGAATATGAAAACTATAATCAAAGGGCAATTACTCCGTGAAAATTATTTTAACTTGAACATGTAGAGGATATGCACATTTTCTATTGATAGTGAAGCAGTTCATGACGTTTTGCTAAATCCTGGTGAGTGGTTTCTGAGAAACAGCCCTGAGAAGAATGCGCAAAAGTGCTATATATAATAAAAGGGCAATAACTCCGTGACATTTTTTTCATAAAAGTGCTATATATACTTTATGTGCATTATAATGAAAGTGTGAAAAAAACATTGAAACGGAACATGCTTTCAATATGCGCATATCCTCTTGTTAAGAAAGCTTCGTATAAAAAGTGCAATGGTTGAATTCCAGCCTGTGATTGCTGAGAAATAGCGAGGACACGAACGAATATGAAAAAGTAATCAACTTTGAAAATCCTTGAGCTGAAAAGTGCTGGTAATATGCACATATTCTTGATAGTGAAGCAGCTTAGCATTTTCATTGAATTCAAGTCAGTGGATCCTGAGAAATTGCCCGGACAAGAATGTGTGACGGACGGACGTACTTTCCAGGCGGAATTTGTGAGGTTATCCCTTTGATCTTTCTTTGATCTTTTTCAACCCCACAACACAATTATTTAACCCCACAATACCATTTTTAACCCCATTATGACGGAATGAACTTAAAGAACCTCACAATGCTAAGTTGTACTCAAACCCTAACCCCGTAATGTCTATTGGGCATGTACGGACGCACGCACAGACGAACATCATTACTTTTCCCCCGGCGAGGTAACTTCATTTCCTTTTAATATTTTCAATCTTCTGCACAGTTTGAATAAATTCCCAACAGTAATATTCTCCGGACAAGAAGTTTTAAAAGGGGAAAATACTTCAAATACCAAGCAAGGTATAGCCACGCTTCTTGTACACCGCACTTCCTCGCAATGTTCTCTATCATTGTGTAAAGTTTTAAATCAAAGGACTGAAAGTGCTGGAGGGTCGATTGTCTCTGAACAACACAGACTGTACACATACATGTGTAAATATCAGGACAACCCATGCATGAGTAAAGTTATCAACAAACTGGAGACACAAATGTCCACAGAGTTTGACCTTTAACCATATGTGTAAACTTTACTTTTGATAGGAACCCATGTGCTTACCTTTTGCATTCAGTGACTACATGTATGTTCAACTACCCTATAAAGTATCATAGCTGTGAATGGTAACTGAGAAGTGGATTTTTACAAACCTGAACTGAAAATTCAAAGTTTGCACAACTTTTAATGTCATTCAAAAGTTATGGGATTTGCCCATAGGGTTGATTGTATTGTGTCAATAATACAAAATAAATTCCTATCCTAAATTGTAGGCAAAAACTGAACAATGAGCAAGATCAAAGAAAACACAGAGTAAATGAATAACTGAACAAGAAAAACAGTGATACAAAGTATCACAGCGGGCCCACAAACAAAACTGACATGTAAATATTCTAGAAATTGGTGATGATTGATGTTGAGGCATGGTCCAAAAAGAACCCAAGGAAACCAATTCTGGTTGTACAAGCAAAACCTGACACGACTACTGATTGAACTTTACTGTTATCGAAAAATATGTATACAGTATGTCTTATTAACATTATCCTTATAAGTTTGACATGAATGAAGTTTTCTATGATTATTTGCTGTAAAACATTTAAAATGGTTTAAAGTCTTAAAATTATAAGTAAAACAGAAGAAAAATGAAAAAAAAAACACTATTAGATGGGTTTCGAACTCGCGTCCGTCGCAGTAAGTCAGCTTAAATTCAATTTCCAGCATCTCTACCAACTGCTCTACGTCCGCCGACTTTAGAGTTATTGGTAAAAAAACGAGTTTTATTATATATTTTTATGTCCAAGTCGTTCGTTCGCGCATTAATAGTATTTACGATTAATTACACATTTAAAGAACAATAACGAAATAATATTATTCTATTCTGAAATGTTTTTAAATTATTTAGATTTATTACTATATAATTTTGAAAACAGAAATCGCTATAATGCCTAACAACTGTTTATATGGAACTACTTGTTTGTATGTTGTGCGTTCGGCCGTAAGGCCGATATACTCTGTTAACATTGGCTCGATTTTAACAATCGACCCAAAAATGTATTTCATAGTTTAGCAACCTCGCGAAACCGGAAGGACGGGCAAATCGAGAACAATATGGATTCCATTCGGAAGCATGGAGATCAAAAAGGGGTGTGATTCAATCATAGACCGAGATGAAGTTATGATTTTTGAACGTGTTAGATATCAAGTACATCTGTTGTAGGGTTTTGACCTATTTTCCCTACAAGATAAAGGATTTTAATTCACAATGAAGCATAATTAGACACTGCATGTCCTCTTGATATCCTCTAGGGACGAGATGACAACGATCCGGACATAAAACGTACTCGTAAATGTTTAAAACAAATGATTGTCCGATCAAGCTAATCTGTTTACGTCTGGGCAAACATTGTTTTGGTATCTATATAATTACGAGTCTGTGTTTCGTATGGTTATAATACATAATAGCATGCGTTGTATTGTATGGCAAAAAACAAATAATTACAGCGGGCAATTAACTGAGCTGATTATAATCTTATGATAATGAAACCTACCGCAGTTGCAGGAAGAGCAGTGCACTAACGAATAGTTTTCGGGGATATATAATTTCTTCATTTAGATTGTTTATAGTCCCGGCCGACCCTTGGATTTCAGCGAGTGATTTTGCCAAGACCCCTGATGGGAACAGGTTGAAGAGATTTATGCAGATACAAGGGGATCCGGGTATCACACTCTAGCCCTTTTACGAATAGACCTCTTGGTTCGTTTACGTGCCAGGCCCGTGCTTTAAACGTCTCATGCTAAGCACGAATTCATGCTCAAGTGATAGGAAGTAAAGTCAAGTTTTGTCTTTTTACAAAGTCGGGTTCAATATAACACTAATTAGATCTGAAGGTCTGTTCTTGAGCTTTTGCATCTTTATATTAAACTCAACTTTGTAAATAAATATAACTTGACTGCATATTACTTGAGCATGGATTCGTGCTGAGCATTAAATTGCTTTATAAGCTTTTATAAGCACGGGATCAGGTGTATTGCACCGATACACCTGAGACTCCCTTTGGGTTTCTAACCAGTTCATCTCTAGATAGGCGAGAAATACTGAAAAGCGTTTCTGAAATTAGCCTCTCGTCCATCGCGTAAACCACTCGATCACTGAGCCACCCTTCGGGGTTGTATCTAATTCTTCTAATTTAATTGAAAAAAAAACATATTAGGAACAAAATATTGCTACGTCTGCAGCAAATGCATTTTTTGTCTCTAGGGATTTCTTGAGAGGATTAGAAAATGAGTCGATGTGCGGGGGTGTAAAATGTGGTATTCGATTAATGACAAAACGGTAGACTTTTGCGTTTAGTATATTAGAGTAACTGATCTGAAAAAAGTGAATGCTTTTGCATAGTTTTTCTTTATTGTTGACTCGCAAAAACATCAATGCCACATTTCAAAATAGGCATATTTCAAGTTTAAGGTAACTATGGGTGAACATTGTCACTTCTAAGCTGATAACGATGTCATAGTCCTTATTAGAAAGCTATCGGATATACATCGAGGAATGGGCAAATAGATCAAAAACTAATGCTTGTAAGGAAAAACGTTTTAAATTAAAAAAGAGGTACGTGTATACAGTCAAAATCGTCTGAGTTTATACGAATTTATTTCAGTCTGATTACGATGAAATCTCCGTAGCTTATTAAATCGCTCTCGAAAACTCATTTCAGATATTATCACGCTCGTGAGAGAGAGCGATATTTTTAATCGCTGCTACCCATATTGAACCCGTTTCCACTGATCTGCGACACTTTCAGAAATACTCGCAGACTTTCAGGAAGTAGTGCCAAACGAGTTCTTCTTCCCATAGACATCCTATTATTTCCATCCAAGATGACAGACGAACGCATGTGTCTTTCGATCGTAGGTCGTTCACGGACCTTTGCTCATCAAGTACAAAGTACTAATTCTTCTTAAAAAAAATCAAATTAGGAACAAAATATTGCTACGAAATAGTAGACACAGGCAATTATGAGAATACAATACTCATTACATTATTCAAGAAGAAACGAAATGATGCGAGACACCAAATGTGCCGCCAGGAGTTTTGTTGTTCAATTTTTGGAAGCATGTACTTGTATTGGAATAAAGCATTTAGATCACCCTTAGTGTCATGATACCTACTGTGTCTTTACTTTCATTATGATAAGAACAATCTTGTCTGAATAATTAAAGCACGATAGTGCAGTTTGTCGTTTCCTGACAGAAAAAAAAAAAGATTTAATATATTCATATCTCTCGTGTTTCCAAATTAAACATCGGGGAAAATACGGCATTGTTTAACCCGAGAAGCTGAAATACACCAATAGCTATTTTTTCGAAAAATTGAATTTCAATTACGAAAATATATTTTTTGTTAGATTATGTATTTGGCAAAAATATTCAGCCCATCATGTAAGTAATTGCATTTGTAGATTATTGGCTAAAATGATTGGATTAAAGGCTTTCCTCTTTAAAGCCAGCAAGCACACACGACCGCCTTTTAGTACTTCAGTACTTTGATTCATGAAAAGCACACGAAATGCTTGAATGCAACGGTTGATACCATCCTTGGATAGAGATACAGTACATGTTCTCCAGTTCTTCGCAACATTGTACACGTATATTATAATAACTTATACTGTTTCTAACTTGACACCGGCATTTTTAATTTATAATAAGGGGGGAAAGAGGAAAAAGAAAAAAAAAAAAAAAAAAGAAAAAAAAAAAAAAGGGGGGAAATTTTTTTTTTTTTTTTTTTTTTTTTTTTTTTTTTTTTTTTTTTTTTTTTTTTTTTTTTTTTTTTTTTTTTTTTTTTTTTTTTTTTTTTTTTTTTTTTTTTTTTGTTTTAAAAAAAATTTTTTTGATTTTATTTTTTTTTTTTTTTTTTTTTTTTTTTTTTTTTTTTTTTTTTATTTTTTTTTTTTTTTTTTTTTTTTTTTTTTTTTTTTTTTTTTTTTTTTTTTTTTTTTTTTTTTTTTTTTTTTTTTTTTTTTTTTTTTGTTGTTTTTGTTTTTTATTTTTTTTTTTTTTTTTTTTTTTTTTTTTTTTTTTTTTTTTTTTTTTTTTTTTTTTTTTTTTTTTTTTTTTTTTTTTTTTTTTTTTTTTTTTTTTTTTTGGGGGGGGGGGGGGGGGGGTTTTTTTTTTTTTTTTTTTTTTTGGGGGTTTTTTTTTTTTTTTTTTTTTTTTTTTTTTTTTTTTTTTTGTTGTGTGGGGGGGGGGGGGGGGGGGGGGGGGGGGGGTGGTTTTTTTTTGGGGGGGGGGGGGGGGGGGGTTGGGGGGGGGGGGGGGGGGGGGGGGGGGTGGGTGTGGGGGGGGGGGGGGGGGGTGTGTTTTTTTTTTTTTTTTTTTTTTTTTTTTTTTTTTTTTTTTTTTTTTTTTTTGGTGGTGTTTGTTTTAGAAGATTTTTTTTGGGGGGGTTTTTTTTTGGGGGTTTTTTTTTTTTTTTTTTTTTTTTTTGGGGGGGTTGGGGGGGGGGGGGGGGGGGGGGGGGGGGTGGGTTTTTTTTTTTTTTTTTTTTTTTAAAAAAAATAGGTTTTTTTTTATTAAAAAAAATTGTTTTGGTTTTTGGTATGTTAATTTATTTGTATAATAAGTGGTGTGGTGGCCGAGTGGTTAACGCTCTTGACTACCAGTCCGGAGGTCCCCGGTTCGATTCTCGGCCGAGGCACTGGATATTTCAGAAACGATTTTCAGTGTTTGCCACCTATCTGAGATGAACTGGTTAGAAACCCAGAGCTAGTCTCGCGTGTATCGGTGCTATACGCCGGGCACGTAGAAAAGAACCAAGGGTTATTTTTCGTCATGAATTCGTAAAAGAGCTAGGGTCTGGTACTCGGATTCCCTTGTATCTGCTTCTGTCTCTAAAATAAAGGACCACAATGGAAATAAGAGCTTGCTCTTTATTGTGTTATCCTTGGTACTTGGTACTGAAATAAATACATATACATACAATATTTCTGTGTTTTCGTTGTCTCTAGGTAGTCTACAGATGTCTTTCCGGTCCCGAGAGAATCAGTCAGCCAATAAAATTTCTTTTTTTTTAATGATGTAAGTTTACCCGTTGTTATTTTTGGCATATACAGGAGTAGATTTTTATTTTTTGAATCATTTTAGAAATAAAGATTTAAAAAATAAAGAAACGTTTCAGCATTTAATGACCGCACTTACTAGTGAAATGTATTCTATATAAAGCTCCGCACTCAAAGAGAGGCGCAAACAAAAAACTTCTTTACAAAAAGACTTTATTACAAAAACAGAATCAATAAATTCCCACCTGTATTCTCAGATGCTACACAGTATTCCGATGTTATTGAAGCGATTTTAGATATTTACCTGTTATACAATAAGCCAAAACATTACGCATCCGATAGCATTTACTGATTCAACGAACGGTCTGGTCTGAAGAATCATCGGCTGAAATAAATAACACACGAGAGGAAAAACCTGTTTGATTAACGGGAATTAATGATATATAATATTTATTAACATGTAGAAAACGGTGCCTTTCTGCAAGAGCGTGACGTAACATGCGACAGATGTTATGTCTTGCCAAAGGACACTGTCACTACTTTGCACTGGTGGGGATCGAACCTGGGACCCTCAGATCCTAAGGCAAAGGCAATAAAACTACACCAAGGCTGCTCTACGCGTGTCTTTGTTCGAGGGATAGAGCAATACAAATACTAAACTATCAAAAAACTTTACCGTTAACCTTTTTACAAATTGAGTTGTCTTAACTGACTGCATGATTGTGATATTTTATATGTTCTAGATAAACACAGCATGGTGCAGGTTCGAGTCGATTAGGGGCGACCAATTGCTTTTCCGAACACTATATGATACCACTGTTCTGAATTTGCACGTTATTTTTGCACACGGTACTTTTCTGATCGTCTGGATTCTGGTTAACCTTAAAGCTTTCGTCGCATATGGCAGAAAAGTGTCAAGAGCTATATCAGCAGGCAATCGCTAATTATCGAGGATTAGGAGTACGGTTCGGCTTCTCTTGCAAAACGACTGTCGGCACGAGGAATTTTAGTATATGAAGAGATGGGTTGAAAGATTTCATAGCAAAATGAATAGACAAAGTTTTATATTTATGCAGTAAGAAGGCATCAAATGTCACAATGTGAGAAAATGTGCACCCTAGCCGGTACGCGAATCCATGGCCTTTCGCTAACATAGAGTACAGGACGAATGCTCTCCCGACTGCGTTTGCCGGCCACTTACACTTATTATCCCCACCTCCCCCTTCCATAGTGATTAAATCCATACATTGACAATGTCCATCAGGAAAACAAACATAATTCTTGTTTTTCTTATCATATATGTTACTTGAAATTTTGACCGTTATTCACTGGTGAGGAATTACTTTATCACACAACTAACATTAGTTTGGAGGTAACAACACATACTGTTGAAATATGCGAATTATTGATGTCATAAATTACATAAATAACTACATTGTATATGAAAGACTGAAAACGCAAGAGTATTTTATTGACCTTTCTCATGCGGTATTATCCAATTAAAAGGTGCCTTACAGAGTGGATATGTTGTGCATTCTACTTTACTGTGGTTGAAAGGTTACCAACTTCCAGTCAAAAAATGATAATTTATTATTGAATGTGCTGAAATATTGCCAAAGGGAGATCAGTGGTCCAATGGTTAACGCGCTGGACTTTTTATCCAGGGATTGCAGGTTCGATCCCCGCTCCTCCACTAAAGAACCAGACGGTGTCTGTGGAACCGGA